>JAQIWS010001127.1:0-13215 GCA_034696085.1 Stigmatogaster subterranea | reverse complement strand
AGAAAAACACTACTGAGCATGCGCAGAATTTAGGAGACGATGTTGAAAACCCACACCATGCTCCACTGAACGCAGTGTATGAGTCACCGCAGTGGTTCCAAAAATGGCCACCGAAAAAGGTGGGGGCGCTAAAGGTGAGGTTAACATGAAACAGAGCCCCATGCAGCAATCCGAGGAGTGTCATACTTCTCTATGTTTATTTACTTCTGTTATTAGCACAAAACGAAACTAATGCTTATCTCTCGTGACAAGTGCGCGGTTGCCATCTTGCGTCGGCGACGTTAACCTCGGCCGACATATTTAAACAAATAAAAATCTTGCACATTCATATTTACTCTAGCACTGAACGACACTGTATATTCATCTTAAGTTATTTTACCGAAAAATAAAAGACACTTTTTTAAAAATTAAAAACGAATAGTATTAATGGATGTCATTAAAATTTAGCGTGGGCGGTTAAAAAGATATGACTATACCGGTCTTATTGACAAATAGTGCTGCTATCTAGCGAGAATTCCTCGAAAATATATCGCAGTCACATTGCGCAGGCCTTTACTGCAAACGAGAAACGAGGATATCCCTATATGACGCGGAGGACCATGTTGCTCAGGACAGGTGTGGTCACCGTTTTTACTGAAACAAAATTATAACGCGTGAATGTCGATGTTCGAAATTACAGTTACAAAAAATTCTTAAAACCATGCGCTTGACTGCCAGCGAAATCATCACATTTCTCATCTGTTGTAACGTAGGTTATTTTATCGATGCCACTTTGAATTCGCTAAGATACTACGAGAAGCTACACGCATCATCTTTAAGTCACTCGGTAGTGAAACGAGGAGCAAATCCAAGTTCGAACAAATACAACACTATCAAACAACTCTCTTTCAAAATTCTCGGAAAAAAATTCCGACTCATGCTCACACCAGGCACACCTGTTCTGTCGTCACGGTTTCAAGCGTACTCAATGGACGGTTCGGGTAAAAAGGAATATTTACCAATCGACCATGAAAATTTTTTTGAAGGCCGAGTATTTGGTGAAAAATCATCTCACGCAAATGTGCATTACGAAGATGGGGTAATCACGGCATCGATACAAACGGAGGAGGATATTTTCGTTATTGAACCATCGTGGAGGCATTTCCCGGACGACGATAATCAGTCCATGATCGCGTATAGAAATTCAGATTTAAGATTAACGGAAGAAAATAGAAAGAAAATTGTCTGTGGATCTATCAAAGTGGACTCTAATGTGACGGATGAAGAAATGGAAAAAGATCGTGTTAAGAGACAGTCAGATAAATTCGACTCCTCGAGAACACGATGTCCACTTCTATTGGTCGCTGATTACCGCTTCTACCAAAGTATGGGTGGTCGCAGTAAAAAAAGCACCATTAATTATTTAGTAAGATATGAAGGAGTATTTTTTTTATTGAGTTTGAAATTTTGTGTTAAAATTTTTTTTTTTTCAATTTTAGATCAGTTTGATCGATCGAGTGCACAAAATCTACCAAGAGACTGAATGGAAGGATAATAAAGAAGATAAAGGATTTAAAGGATTCGGTTTCGTAATCGAAGAAATTATCGTCCATAACGAATCAACGCCAGTTTTGCCGGGTCAATTACATTATAATATGGAGAGGAGCAGTTGGGACGTGAGAGATCTTCTCGAAGTTTTCAGTCGAGAGTCAAAACATCAAAGTTTTTGTTTAGCTCATCTTTTTACCGATATCAAATTCGAAGGTGGAATTCTGGGTTTGGCGTACGTTGGGTCTTCGAGACGAAATTCCGTCGGTGGTATTTGTACGCCTGAGTATTTTAAAAGTAGATTAACTCTGTATCTTAATTCGGGATTAAGCAGCTCACGAAATCATTACGGACAACGAGTGATCACCCGTGAAGCTGATTTAGTAACGGCTCACGAGTTTGGACACAATTGGGGCAGCGAACACGATCCGATCAGCTCGGACGCTAAAGATTGCTCACCAGACTCCAAAGATGGCGGTTCCTTTTTAATGTACACTTACAGCGTCAGTGGTTACGACATCAATAACAAAAAATTTTCGCCGTGTAGTCTGCGATCGATTCGTGCGGTTCTCTTAGAAAAATCTCACAAATGTTTTAAGGAACCGCAAGAATCGTTCTGCGGGAACTCTCGAGTTGAAAGTGGCGAAGAATGTGACGTCGGTTTAATCAGCAGCGTCGCGGAAGATCCGTGTTGTCGACGAAACTGCACTCTTAAAAAACATGCCAAATGCAGCGACAAAAACTCGCCGTGTTGTCGAGATTGCGATTACCTCCCCGCAGGTGTCAAATGTCGCGACGCAAACGCCAACGTGTGCAAGAAAGAAACTGTTTGTACCGGTGTCATGGCCGAGTGTCCCGAAGCTGATCCAGAAGAAGACGCTACACCGTGTATCGAAAAAGGGTTATGTCTTAAAGGAAAATGTCTACCTTATTGCGAAACTAAAGGAAAACATTCTTGCATGTGCACCAAACTCGTCGACGCTTGTCGACGTTGTTGTCGCGAAACTATGAATTCGTCTTGCATCGCTCACGATCCGACTGATATTTTAGGTGACGGAACGCCGTGTATTCACGGCTTTTGTAATAAAGGTCACTGTGAAAAAACTGTTCAAGACATCGTTGAAAGATTCTGGGATCTAATCGAAGATATTAATATAAATTCGGTGATCAAATTCCTTAACGATAACATCGTTGGTACGGTCATCATTTTATCTATCGTCGTTTGGATCCCAGCGAGTTGTTTGGTAACATACATTGATCATAAAAGGAGGAAGGAAGCGAAGAAACAGACTGAATGGTTCGATAAAGGGAACAAATCACTTATTCATTCCAGTGATCGCGAAACGAGAATTATTCGTGTACCCAGACAAAGAGCGATGGGAACTTTACCTTCGTTTAGTCAACCTGTGTTGAGTATGCCGCGATCTGTTGATAAGGGAAAGGGTTATGCTAGTCAGTACAGTCGATGATTTTTTGAGTAGTTAGTGAGCTAGTTGTAAGGTTAAGTTAGATCGTGTTGTTGGAAAATGTTGAGCGATTCGTTGATTTTTATGGTTGTTGATAAAAAATTATGTGGTGTGTATTTAGGTAGATACCAATTTAAGGTTAATTTGTTACACAATTGAAATGTGATTTTTGTGAAAAATTTTGGAGGTTTTCCTTGTTTTTGTGACAGTAACCTTGTGATTCAGCTTGTATTGTAGGTTAGTAAATTAGTTAATACTTTGAAAGATAGTTATATATTGTGTACCGTAGTTGAAGTTTAATGTGATTTAAATCGTTAGTCGATAGGGATTAAATGTTTTGAAATACTGTGTTTTTAATTCTTATATGTCGATCATATATGGAAATTTTAGTATATTGTATAATGATTTAAAAATAAGATTTATATTACTGATTCAAATTTTTGTTACTTAGTGTTACTAAAATTTTATTTACGTTGATTTTTCAGATCGTTTTATAAATTTTTATTATAATTCTTATTAATTTTTGTATTGATTTGATAAATTTATTTTTCATTTAAAGTTTACAAAAAATTTGTTTTTCTATTAAATGTACATTAAATTGACAACGTGTTCAACTTCAGTGCAAATGTTACTTGAGAACGTTGAAAAGGTGCGGTAATTTAAAATTGTACGTTTACTATTGAAGAACTGATTGCGTTAGAAAAATGTTAACACCAAATTACAAATTTAAATTGCCAAATTTTTGACTCGTGTAGCCAACTCACAAAAATAATTCTCAAATCAAATTTAACCGAACTTTACAATTGTAACACGAATTTGTCACTTAATATTTTAACAAGAATAAAATTCACAATTCATCGTTACCTCGCTTGCCTCCCTAATTTAAGTGTTTGTATCATCGAATTATATCTTGTTGAGAATAATTATTTTGAAATTATTTTTGCGCTGTTAAAAAAAAAACAAGGTGAATCAATACATTTACTGTAGTAACGTTTTTTTAAAGTGATGTAAAAAACGGTAAATATGTTTGTAATTTGTTAAATCATATCTTGATCATGATGACATTTGTTTTGTTAAGTTTGGTTAGGTTAGTTAGATGTTCGCACATTGCACCTCACACCCGTCAACCGGAAGAGGAATCATCCAATTTTTATGACGTCATCACTAGAGATGCGGAGATTTCCCCGTTAAATCAAAGATGATGTCGTCCGTATTCGCAACTTTATGCAATAGAATCTTCGCCATCACCACCTCGATTTGTTGATACTCCCTGTCCATCAGTTACAGGCCAATTAACGTATGAAGCTGGAAGACAGTAACAGCAGGTGACTGATCTCGGTCGTCCGTATACGCCGCCATGCGGAATTCTCGTCTTCGCCACCATGAGTTCGGTTCCTGATATTTCCTTTCTCCCACTTCTTGAACACATGTCAGCCCAACTGAATCAGCCAACATCCGATCCTTATGTCGAATATCGTTCAAAGAACGGAATTGTCATCGAAAGTACGGTAAGTGCAGTGATTATGATTACTCTGATATCGCCTAGTAATACGTTACTCTCGTGTTGTAAAAATGAATAATTATGTCGATTAAGCTGTCAGTACAAACGAACCGCTATTGCGTTTAATTAGTGGTTAAGAATAATTAACAATAATAAATAAATAGATAAAAACATTTTCAGAATCTGTGTAAGCGCCTTTATGAACAAACACTGCACAATACATACTTTTATATTATACGGAGTATATTGTAATTTTTCTAAATTACACGCCAACGTTTTTTGATAATTTCAGCAGCTTTTTCTCCAATCATAAACGCTGTCGACATGGAATGACCTGCTGTTTGAGTAGGGCCCACAGAATTATCAACAATTCTAAGATTACTCACACCGTGTACTCTAAATTTTAAAAATACAGTAACAACGATAAATTATATTAAGATATGAAGTTTGATAGCGCAGTCTCACCGTAATTCGGAATCGACAACCGCGGATGGGTCAGTCTTAGGTCCCATCTTACACGTTCCGTAGAAATGAAGACCACCACCCGAGTAATATCGAACGTAACATTCTAAATACTCCGTGGACATGAACACGGCATCTTCGCAACCTTTAATCGTTGGTGGCAATGTTGTTTTTGTTCCCAGTTTTTTCAACGCTGTGGTGTTCAACATGTTCATCAATATTTTTATTCCTCGAATAGTAAAATAATGCCAATTATAAAAAAATTAAAATTAAGTAAAATATTACTTACCATCCACTAATACCTTAACGTCGTCCCCGTCTGACAAGTAATTAGGTTCGATAATGGGAGGATCGTGAGGATCCGTACTTTTGATGGTAAGATATCCAACACTTTTAGGTCTTTGTAGAAATAGAGAGACGAGAATAAAGTTACTTGCGGGACATTGCTCGTCGTTTAATTCGTGTTCCTGCAAGTTAAAAACGTGTTAATAACGAAAAAGCAGTCAATAAAATTAATGTAATACGTCAATCAGTTGTTGTTTGTTTATGTCTTTTTGAGCAAACGTTAACTCCAGATCGGGCCAATCTGATGCAACGTCATTGTACACAGTATCGACGAACGCAATTGCCACTGTACGTCCTGGAACCGATAGCGGACCTTAAGCAGATGAATACACATTACATTAGAATTTTTTTTACGGAGTATATGTTATTACATATTTTGCCTATACTGCAAAAATAAATTAAGTATTACCCTTTCCTTCGGTTTCTAATAATTCGAAGTTCTCTGCAGTGACATCTTTAACAGTGTTGAATCCGATGTCGGTACTCAATTCCATAAACAAACTTCGTACCAACGTATGATCACGAAGATTTTTTCCTACGCCTGATAAATTTTTTATAATTGGAATCTATAATTGTAAGAATAAAATTATTCTGTTAATGCGTGCAAAAATAGTGAAGAAAATCAAAATGACGGTGTACTCGGAGATTGGTAAGATCTTTTTCACTTCCAATTCCTGACAGAATTAAAATTTGCGGAGAACGAATTGCTCCAGCTGATATAATAATTTCTTTTTTGGCTTTTGCTGTGAACGTTGATCCGTTTTTTTCGAACTCGACGCCCACTGCTCGATTACGTTTATCAAATTTGATCTAAAAAAAGAGATTTACGGTACGTAGTTAAGCAATAAAATTAAAACTAAAAAATACACGCAAGAACGATACTATATTGCCATTCATTACTTGCCTTAGTTACAAGTGCGTTAGTTTCAATGAACAAATTTAGCCGGGATCGTGCGCTTTCTAAGTAAGCTTTGTACGCGGTTAATCTACGTCCATTGCGTATAGCGAAATACGTGCGTGAAAAACCTAAAAATATAAACCCAATTTTTAAGGATTCTTGAGTACGGTAAACAAAATGTTTGAACTAGGAGTATAATTTGTGGCACCTTTGTGGCTACTCCTGCCATAATCCATTTCACCATATCCCAATTCTTTACCAGCATCTAAAAACGTTTGTTGCAACTCTGGTGTAAAAGGTGATCGCGCAACGGTAACTCTCTCTAAAAGTTACATTACATTATACGGAACATAATAATAGGTGCATTCAATTTCCAAAAATTAAGTGACTTAGGTGCGAGTTGACTTTTTTGACGTCACTAATTCTCAAAATACAGTTTCTGTTGAACATTAACGTTTAGATGCAGTGACGTCAAAAAAGTCAACTAACGCCTAAGTCACTTACTTTTGAAAATTGAATGCACCTAATAATTGAATAATTAATGTAAAACATTTTACTTACCGGTACCAAAATTTTCATCATTTTTATCTTGTATATCTTCAAATTTTTCAAAAATTGGTTGAACATCTTTATATCCCCATCCATCATTGCCTAAATGTTCCCAACGATCGAAATCCTTCGGATTCCCTCGGACATACGCCATACCGTTTATTAAAGTGGATCCTCCCAACCCCTTTCCCGCTGGAATGGGACACCTTTCATGGTTAAAAGCTAAACAAGCCAACTTTTGTCGTTTGCTTAAATAATTCCAGTCCAGCTTTCCTCGTACAGGTCCATAAGCAAAGTAAGGAATATTATTATAAGTTTCAGGTTCTCCCCCTGCTTCTAGCAGAAGAACGTTATACCGTCCATCTTCGGAAAGACGACTCGCCAATGCACTTCCAGCGGCACCAGCTCCAACTGAAATAAAAATGAAAATCATGGAAATTGTAACATATGGTACTTATAAAGGACAATTGATTAAGGAAATTTGGACTACCTATTATAAAATCAATCCTGGCTTTATCCCACAATTTCCTGCAGGAAACTTCTTTGTAGTAAACGAGACTGTGCAACAAAATTAACACAAAAATCGACATAATTCCGTCCAAAGTGGTGCGAAATGTGACAAAAGTTGAAATTTCAAAAGATTTTGTTGACTTTCAATGTCATTAAAAATGATGAGCAGATGAGTGAACAGTCTAATGAGGTATTGTGACGATATGTTTCGCCTGACGTCAGATGCTAAACCTGACGTCACTTTGTAATCCTCCTCCCAGTGACGTCAGTCTTCACGACGTCATCCTCTTGTTTTGTCCTCAATGCCATGCGCGATTAATTAATTAATGCTGAACACGGTATCATCTTTCAGGGTGACCCGTACTCGCAGCTTTATATCATAGAATACTCGCCATCACCTCCTCGATTTGTTGACATTCCTTGTCCATCCGTTACTGGCCAATTAACATATGAAGACATCGTCCGTACACGCCGCCATGCCGAATGTTCGCCTTCGCCACCAAAGAGTTCCGGATATTTCCCTTCTCCCACGTCTTGCAGAAATCTCAATCCAACATCCGATCCAGCTACCAACTACGAATATCGTTCAAAGAACTGAATTGAAAACGAAAGTAAGTACAGTGACATAAGTCTGACATCGCCTGGTAATTTTCGTTTTGTAAAAATGAATAATTTTGTTGATTTAAACTGTCGGTACAACAAACCATTATTGGGTTTAATTAGTGGTTAAGAATAATTTTAAATTTTAAATAGATAAAAACATTTTCAGATTCCGTGTAAGCGCCTTTATGAATAAACACTGTACATTACATACTTTTTTATATTATACGGCGTATATTTTTATTTTTCTAAATTTCACGCCAATATTCTTTGATAAGTTGAGCAGCTTTTTCTCCAATCATAAACGCTGTCGACATGGAATGACCTGCTGTTTGAGTAGGACCCACAGAATTATCAACAATTCTAAGATTACTCACACCATGTACTCTAAATTTTAAAAATACAGTATCAACGATAAATTATATTAAGCTATGAAGTTTGATAGTGCAGTCTCACCGTAATTTAGAATCGACGACAGCGGATGGATCAGTCTTAGGTCCCATCTTACACGTTCCGCAGAAATGAAGACCAGGACCCGAGTAATATCGGACGTAACATTCTAAATACTCCGTGGACATGAACACGGCATCTTCGCAACCGTCAATCACAACAGGCAAGTTTGCTTTTGCTCCCAATATTTTCAATGCTGCAGTGTTCCACACAGTCGTTAATATTTTTATTCCTAGAATAATAAAGCAATGCCAATTAAAAAAATTAAAATTAAAATTAGTCAGTTAATGATTTACCGGCCACTAACGCCTTAACGTCATCCACATCTGACAAGTAATTCGGTTCGATAATGGGTGGATCGTGAGGATCAGTACTTTGGATGGTAAGATATCCTACACTTTTAGGTCTTTGAAGAGATAATGTGTTGCGAATAAAGTTAGTTACGGGACATTTTTCGTCGCTTAATTCATGTTCCTGCAAGTTAGAAGTATGTAAGTAACGAAAAAACAGTCAATAAAATTAATGTACGGTGATACATCTTTCCGTAATTGTTTATCTACGCTTTTTTGAGCAAACAATAATTCTACATTGGGCCAATCCGATGCAACGTCAGTGGACGTGGTATCGACAAATGCAGTTGCCAAGATGCGTCCTGGAACCGATAACGGACCTAGCAGACGAAGGGTATACATTAATTACATTATAAATTTTTATATGTTATTACATACGTTGTACCGCACTGCAAAAATAAATTAAGTATTACCCTTTCCTTCAGTTTCTAATAATTCGAAGTTTTCAGCAGTAGCATCTTTATCAATTCTGAATCCGATGTCTGAACTCAATTCTATTAACAAACTTCGAACTGACACATGATCACGAAGATTTTTCCCTACTCCTGACAAATTTGTTATAATTGGAATCTATAATTGTAAGAATAAAAGTATTCTGTTAATGCGTGCAAAAATAGTGAACAAAATCAAATGACAGTGTACTCCGAAATTGATAAGATTATTTTCCCTTCCAATTCCTGACAGAATTAAAATTTGCGGGGAACGCAATGCTCCAGCTGATATAATAATTTCTTTTTTGGCTTTCGCTGTGAATGTTGTTCCGTTTTTTTCGAACTCGACGCCCACTGCTCGATTATGTTTATCAAATTCCACCTAAAAGAACAGATTTATGGTAGTTGGCAGCAAATCTAAAAGTACAAAAAAATACGGTATTGCAATTCATTACTTGCCTTAGTTACAAGTGCGTTGGTTTCAATGAACAAATTTAGCCGGGATCGAGCGCTTTCTAAGTAAGCTTTGTACGCGGTTAATCTAAGTCCATTGCGTATAGCGAAATACGTGCGTGAAAAACCTAAAAAATATAACACCAATTTTAAAAGGATTCTTGAGTACGGTAAACAAAACGTTTAAACTTGATATAAAATGTGTGGTACCTGTGTAGCTACTCCTGCCATAATCCATTTCATCATATCCCAATTCTTTACCAGCATCTAAAAACGTTTGTTGCAATTCTGGTGTAAAAGGTGATCGCGCAACGGTAACTCTCTCTAAAAAGTTACATTAAATTACACTGAACATTAATGTTGACTAATTAATCTAAAAAAAATTACCTACCGGTACCATAATTTTCATCACTGTTATCTTGCATATCTTCAAATTTTTCAAAAATTGGTTGAACATCCTTATATCCCCATCCATCATTGCCTAAATGCTCCCAACGATCGAAATCCTTCGGATTTCCTCGGACGTAAATCATACCGTTTATTAAAGTGGATCCGCCTAACCCCTTTCCCGCTGGAATGGGACACCTTTCGTGTTTAAAAGCTAAACAAGCCGATTTTTGTCGTTCGCTTAAATAATTCCAGTCCAGCTTTCCTCGTAAAGGTCCATAAGAAAAGTAAGGAATATTATTATACGTTTCAGGTTCTCCCCCTGCTTCTAGAAGAAGAACGTTGTACTGTCCATCTTCGGAAAGACGACTCGCCAATGCACTTCCAGCGGCACCAGCTCCAACTGAAATAAAAATAAAAATTTTGGAAATTGTAACATATGGTACTTATAAAGGACAATTGATTAAGGAAATTTGGTC
The DNA here is from genome assembly GCA_034696085.1 of Stigmatogaster subterranea. Taxonomy (NCBI): domain Eukaryota; kingdom Metazoa; phylum Arthropoda; class Chilopoda; order Geophilomorpha; family Himantariidae; genus Stigmatogaster; species Stigmatogaster subterranea. The sequence goes on along the minus strand of JAQIWS010001127.1, from coordinate 2,807 downwards.
TACCTATTATAAAATCAATGCTGGCTTTATCCCATAATTTCCCGGAGGAAACTTCTTGATAGTAAATGAGACTGTGCAACAGAATTAACACAAAAATCGACATATTTCCGTCCAACGTGCTACGAAACCTGACGAAGATTGAATTTTCAAGATATTTTAGTGACTTTTAATGTCGTTAAAAATGATGAGCAGTTGATTAAACAGTCTAATGATGAGGTACGGTATAAACTCAATAAAAAATGGTTGGTGTAGGTACTGACAGGTGCGTACTGCAAAAAATAAAATAAAACGACCAGAAGTAAAAAATATAAAGTTTGAAGCATTTCATATGTAATGTGTTGCAACTTTTAATTAAGAAAATAAAATTACAATGTACTTAATAAATTCAGCAGCATAGTTTCATTGAAGGTCATTATCGTAGAACAGAAATTTCGGTATTTTTCAACCACGACTGAGTTAAATTCTCTTTACCATGTCTAAAATCAACATTCAAAATTTTTGTGATGTAATTCATTAAGATAAAGTTTGTTGATATTTTAAAACATGTGGCTTCAGTTAATGTTTTTGTATTTTATTTTACAGCATATATTTTTCACGTTAGTTACATTTTCAAATTTAGATTTTTGTTCAAATTTCAGTAACTGATTGAATGCAAAATATTAAAAAAGATCAATCATCGTAATTAATTTAGCATGGTATTTATTTCTGTGCGTTACTTCAATTACAATCAACTGGTCTAAAATATGCAAAACTGTTATTTGCGTTTAGCGGTCGTTAGAAAACTGTAACACTTAAAGTGCTAAATTGTTAGCTTGAAGAGCTGACTCACAACATTAATTCTCAAATTAAATAAATGGTGAGAGTGATGTATTTTTCACAACATAAATCGTGCCTTACAATTATGACACAAATTTGTCTTTAATATCTCTGACAAGAATAAAAGTTATAACTCATCATTAAGTCGTTGTCCCCATTCTTGTTTAATAAATTCGGCTGCTCTTTCACCAATCATAATCGCTGCAGCCATCGGATGACCAGAAACTATACTTGGACTTATAGAAAGATCCGCGATACGAAGATTACTCACTCCGTATACCCTAAATAAACAGTACTTGCGGTGAATTTGAAATATTTTAATCAAACATCCAAATTCCTTACCTGAGTTTTGAGTCAACGACTGCTGTTTTATCTGTTTTTGGTCCCATTTTACAAGAACTGGATGGGTGAAAGAGTCCGAGAGTATAATGTCTAATGAAACATTCTAAATATTCGTCGGACTTAAATTCAAATTTTTCGCATCCTTTTGTTGGTGTCTTGTGTTCCCAATACGCGTCGAACTTTTTGAAAGCTTTGGTTTTGATTAATTTTTGGAATATTTTCATGCCTATTTAATACAATTTAATGTTAAAAATGAATTTTGGATGTGTAATTTTAAAATCTGACTTTACCAGAAACTAGTCTATTGACGTCATCTTGTACAGAACAGAAATTTGGGTCGACTAGGGGAGGATCGTGAGGATCTGAACTCTGAATTGTAACATGACCAGAACTCTTTGGTCTCAAAAGAACAATTAATATACTAAAACGACTAACACCATCAGGTTGTAAACGAGGCAATTCATATTCCTGAAAAGAATGATAGTTAATTAATTATGCTGTGTTAACTTAAATTGTGTAAGGATATAAAATAACTAAATACTTTTTTCACTGGAAATTCCAATGGCATTTGGTGAAAACAAAATTCTATATCGGGCCAGTTGGCTGAAGAATTTGCGAATTCGGAATCTATATATGCTACTCCCAATCCCCGGACTGGAACTGTCAATGGCCCTTGACCTTTAGTCTCGAGCAATTCAAAATTTTCAGCAGTGACATCACGGGATAATCTAAAACCTACTTCGCCTTTGAATGTTACGATAGAATTTATAATGGTAGTGTGATCTTGAAGATGATGTCCAACTCCGGGCAAGTCAGTCACCATAGGAATCTTTTACAATTAAAGATAAGTATAAAAAATTATATTCATTTTAGGTTTTAGATTTTCTGTTTACATCAAATTTATCCAAAGTGCGTTTAGCGCCAATTCCGGATAAAAGTAAAATTTGAGGCGTGTTTACGGCTCCACCCGAGAGAGTAATTTCTTTTTTTGCTTTTGCTCGCCAAAGTTGTCCATTGTGTTCGAAAATTACGCTTACTGCACGCTTATTCTCATCAAATTCAACCTTATATAACGAGCGCAAAAAAAAATTAGTTTAAAAATTATTTAATTAAATTTATATTCAATCACTTACTTTAGATACCAAGGCGTGCGTTACAATTTGCAAATTATCTCGTGACCTTGCATCTTTTAAATATGCTCTGTACATGGAGCATCTAGTACCATTGCGCATGATAAAAACGAAGTGAGAAAAACCTGAAAAATTATTTTATCCTATTCTAGAATCTCTTTCAGAAAACAAGCAACAAATTTTACCCTTTTGACTCCGTCCATTATAATCTATTTCGGGATATCCAAGTTCACGACCAGCGTCCAGAAAAGTCTGAGTCAAATCCGATTGAAAAGGAGCTCTGGACACTGACACTGGTCCTCCAACACTATGGTATTTCTCTTTTAAAAATATTTAAAATTTTTATCACGTTTCTGCAAAAGAACAAGGAAGAAAAACGAATAAAACTCTTACCATTTTCTTCATTGATTGGTCCATTATAATCTTCAATTTTTTTGAAAACTGGCAATACGTCTTCATAACTCCACCCTTCGTTGCCTAACTTTTCCCAACTATCATAATCATTTGGATCCCCCCGTT
>JAQIWS010001126.1:0-13220 GCA_034696085.1 Stigmatogaster subterranea | reverse complement strand
GTAGATGATAATCAATCAACCATCGATGAGTTTTACGATTAAAAAGCAGTACGCAAACAATAAAATATCATTAGAAACAACGGCAGGACTAGAAAATTGTGGCTTTAAAACAAACATCATTTTTTGGCAAACAAATTCACGAATGAGACGCCGACGCAATTCAATTAATATCAAGATCCAAAACCGCTATCAAATTAAAATTTTAAATAGCACATTGAAGAATTAGTATTTTTTATTGCTAAAAATCCGCCAAAACAAACAATCAAAACGCCAATGGCTGACATCGAGGTAGAAATTCATTCTTCATTTTATACTTTTACAACGTTAATTAGCCTTAAAGATAAAATTTTTTTTTTTTTTTTTTAAATCCGTGTTGTATTTGTACCGAAATAATTTAAGTTACGTTTGTTTACTCTTTTACACCGGGCATCAGCATTCAAAGAACCAGAGAACTAATCCTGTGTGACTAATGTATTCCCAAGCTACACTGAAAATTTTTATATGACATGCACTGCTTAGCAGCTATTAGAGATCGTAATTGTCAGAATGTTGCCTAGTGACTGTGTTTATAAATTTTTAATTGTGAATCTTGTGTTCGTAGTCATTTGTTGTGCAGAGCAATATCGTTGTATTCCGTCGAGTACCGGTATTGAATAATTAATGGGTTTGAGCAACTACGCAGTAATTGAGAAATGCCATGCGCTAAGTTTTAGATGGCACTTAAGCTTGTTTTAAATTTTTAAATGTTTTATATTTTGCCAACGGCGAATATTTCTAACTACCATAATTTTTCCAACTCTTCAGCTTTTGAATTATCCGCTCCGACCAGATCCTCATATTTTCAATGATTTTTCATCCACGACAAAAATTCCTATTTTTCAATTTCCAGATTGCCAAATTTCTAATCATTTTATTTTTCAAAAATTTTCGGCTTTGCGAAGCTTTTTCCAAATTTAAGTTTTTCTCTCAGCTACAAAATTATTTAACTTGCCATTGCTGAGTTCTCCAATTGTACAAAATTGTTCAATCTTGGATTTTGATGCTACACGAAAGTTTTTAAGAATGAATTTGTCGCAAATCATTCGATTATATATCTCTTTCACTAGTCTTAGCTTACTCTCCTCTGTTTTAATACGAGGTTGTTCGTTGCAGTTGATTTTGTTGTTTGTTTGCATAGTTTGTATTGATTGCGTTGTTGGTGCGCGGACCTTGCGGAGATTTTAGGGCGCTATTGCAGAAATTTATATCTTAATTTCCATGGTAATTCGTACTTTGGGATGTAAAAGCAACATGCAACAATGACTAAGAATTGCCCACACTCGCGATGCTGGTTTTTCTGGGGGCTAGGGGCCCGACTTTTGAATGTCGTTGGGCACATCCAGACCATTCCCTAGAGAATGCTAAAGCCTTTCGTCTGGAGTCCTGTTTGGTGGATGAATATTCTAATAGCAACACACTAGACGGTCGCGCAAAACGTCAACTGCACAATTATACGATAGATGTTCCATTTTTTTATTATCACGTTTTGTAAATTATAACAATCGTGTAAAACCATTTCAACTGGTTGTTCACAAGGAAAAAAATTCAACTCAAATGCTGAATAATAGGAATCAGGAAAACAATTTTGTTATTTTTGGGGGGGCAATACCAAACATATAAACGCACACTATAAATGGTCTAATATTGACCCATGCACGTGCTCTGTGTTAATTTTTTTTTTTTTGACCTTCGAATATACCCTATATTAAGATATACATAGTGAACTAGAATAGGTCTAGATTACTCCAGGTTGGATTTCAGAATAAAATTTGAGCATGGGAGGAAAAATATTCATGGCCGTAAACTATGGCGACTGGTGGAAATTAACAAAGTGGGAGGGAAAGCTTCTCGTATAACGACGAGCAAATATTTTCACAGTTTTACGCGCAGTCAACAAACAAAGAAATACGAGAATGCAAAAGTATTTTGTGCTACATAAGACTGTACAGTTCGCAACGTTCCACCTTTTTAACTGCCTACGAATTTCACGGCCAACAAATTTCGGACTGCGCGAGTGCAGTTTACAATGGCCGATATCAAAAACTATTCCAAATGGCTTCCTAGTGGCAACCATAAATTTGCCAACAATTCTGTCGCCGGATGTGGCGTCGCCATTCGTGCGCCCAAGTGCAAAAGAACGTTTTTCCGACGCAAGCTTTTTCCTTACCAAAGCAAAATGAGAAATGGAGGCGCTCTGGCAAATGCAATGAAAGTTAACGGAGGACATAAGCCAAGCACACGGCAAAGAGACGTTAAAATTAGAATATATATACAGACAAACACGCGCACGCACATTTTGTTGTTTTTTTCCTTTTTCTTTTTTTTTTCTCCTTTTTTTTTTTTAGTATAAAAGTTGGTCGGTTCACAGGTACGAGATAAACAACGAACATAAAGGACACAAATTATTGTTTTTGTGGTCACTGCTACGACTTAAAAATAATGCAAATCACGAAAACTACTCGAGGAGCACTCACTCAAATGCATAAGACACCTGACGGGTTTGTCGTTGGAATTCTCGGCTTTCCGGAAGTAGGAAAATGATGAATTCGTATATGACGTATGAATTGAATATTGAGAACCACAGCCCCTAAGGCTGCAGATTATCGGTAGCAGTCGCTACCGCTGGCAATGGATATGTTGCGCACGCATGCGTGATCGTGTACTTCAACTATGCCGCAGAAGAAGAAGAAATATTCGATCAAAGAAGCACTAACTCCATCTGGCTGATGTGGAGTCGTGCTGAAAAAGTACTTTTGAGCAAGTCCTACACACACAAAAAAAATCACAGTATGAGATCTACAGCCAAACAATTCCTAGAAATATTTAGGATGTTCATCTATGTAACTACAATTTCCAATTACTACTATTCAAATGTCAGACAAGATTTAATTTGGTTTTTTTGTTTCTCTAATTGCACGCAGGTTTTTCCCATTTCTCTTCTACATTACTCGAACGCAATTCTTAATTATTACTTTTTATTCTTTACGGTAACAGAATTTGGCACTCATTTGCGACGCAGATCTTCATACTGCATTAGAGACACCCTCCCTCCCCCTGAGCAAAGAGACTTATAATTTAAGGCATCCACTTGCATCCGGGAGTTCAAGGGGTCCTGCCCCTCTGGTCGTTCAATTATAGTAGCCTCGATTTGGATGCCGTTTTTTCGTATGCCACTTGCATCGTAAAATGCGTATGTATGTTCTGCGAAAGGAAGCATTACACAAAGCGTAGCACAAAGGGTTCACTGTACTATTGATATAGCACAAATAGTATGAAAAATCCCACAGCTCTTTAGAGATACATTCGTCGTGGCAACCGGACAACATCCGGATAAGAACGAACACATTATACGGCGTCCACGTGATAATGAATGCTAATAAAATTGCCGATAATGTTTTTGCGGCTTTACGGTCTTGTTTTCGCTCTTGACTCTTCTTTTTTTTCTTTTTCGGAGGTGGAGCCACTTTGGCCACCACGTGCCTCGGAACGAGTTTGGTGTTGAGCGGCAGTTTAATTTGTTCAGGCGGTTGCGAAAGTCGCCGCGACGGCGATGCACAACTAGCTAATTGGACGCTGAACTCTCGACTACTACTGCCTAATCCTGCGTCATCTTGGTTACTGTCGGTACGACGCAGACACGGACTCTCCAGTCTTTGAGGGCGGGACACAGATAGATGTTCGTCGGGCAAGCCTTCATCTTCTTCGGTGATCATTTTAATGGATGGCTGCGCGCCGCAATCGAGCGATGATTCCGTTGGGAAACGGATTAAAATGGTGTACACTGAATCTGAAGACTGCGAGCGAGGCTGTTGGTAGGATTTCGTAGCTCCTGAACCGGTCGTGCTACTACGTTCCATGAGAGGAATCATAGATTCAACTCGTGGAACCTCTCGGGGAACGCGCGTTGGTGGCGGTGCAGGGGCGAAAGGATCGGTCCGCAAATTGAGCGACGTGCAACGAGACACCGACGTCTGCACGGGAGTTTCAACTGAAGCTGGCGTCGTGTTTCCTGGGGAGCCATGGCCCGCCTCGCTCGTACTGTCTTCTTCTGCCAAATCGGTATCTTTATCGATGCGAATACTACGTAGGCACGCCGAGAACGTATCTTGCCAACGTCGTCGTTTCGTGCGTCCGGGAACCTTCAGGTAACGGGGATTCTCAATGCACATTGCCGTCGGCACGTATGTAGTCTCGAGTTGTTCTTCCACATTTGCTGAAGAATCACTTCTCGATCGTTTCCATTCGACAGCAGCGGTCGTCGTTGTAGTGGAGGTTGTGGTTGCGCCTCCTCCAGTACCTGCGCCTTCCGTTTCGTGAACGATCTCGTCACTGGACGTTGAACGTTTGCTGTTCTCCTTCTTGCCCGCCTGGAGATTGGTCAAATCTTTTTGTCGCTTCTCAGTTTCACGCCAAATGCGCCAATACAGGATAGACATGACAGTGACTGGCAAGTAGAAGGCTGCAATGGCCGTGCCAAATGTGATGTACAAATTGGTCTCGAGGAACTGAATATAGCATTTATCAATTGGCACTGAGCGTTTTCCTTCGATGTACGGCCAAGAGTAGATCCAAGGCGGCCAGAGAATCAATGAAATTATCCAAGCGCAAGCGATCATGAAAATGGCTCGGCGCGTGGTGCGTCGGGCTCGGTAAGTGAGTGGCCGCGTCACTGAAAAGTACCTATCGAAACTGATGATGAGCAAATTAAGCACGGATGCGTTGCTCATCAGGTAATCGAGCGCGAGCCATGTGTCGCAGATGATGGGGCCGAGCATCCACGAGCCGAGTACCGTGTACAACGTGAAAAGCGGCATCGAAATCAGACCAATGGCGAAGTCTGCAATAGCCAGGCTGAGCAAGAAGTAGTTGCTGATAGTTTGCAGTTGTTTGTCCATTTGGAAGGAGATCATCACCATCAGATTGCCAATGACCGTGACGACACTCAAAAATCCCGCTACAATCGCAATCACCACAACCTGAAAGAAAACAATTCCACTCGCTACAGCCTTATTTCAAATATTTACACGCACGATTTCAAGATGTTCAACAGCCCCTGGCCAAACACAAGGGCTATATAATTAAATATTCATTTAATTTTTCTCATTTGCATACTCGACAACGTGTCTTAATTTTTTTCTCTCTCTCTATTTTCTCGCAGAGTAGATAAAAAATACGCGAGCATCGAGCAGCAGTGAGCATAAATTAAAACGCGGTTTTCTCGTCGCTTCTTACCTCATAAATAGAATAGTGGTCATTTTCGGGGCTGGCTGTTCCATTCAATCCGAATTCGTCTGTTCCATTCAACCCGAGCCCCGACTCCATCATCACATCAGTTGTAAAGGAGGAGTCGACACTCATGCTGACGTCATTGGAAGCATGGAATCAGGAAACAGCTGAGGAGGAGTAGTCGCCGCGGCACAGCATGAAGCCTAAGTGCCACCACGGTGGCTGGTAAAGGCGTTTCGAGACAACTCGGTTCGAGTTGAACCAACAAGCAGCAGCGGGAAAGCATGGCGGCAGCCTGCCGTTAGCCGGAGGGCCTGCGAAAATAAAACCAAATAACAATCAAATTATTGGTTTAAAATTTTAAAACGTAAAGAAGAGTAAGGAAATTGTTTTATCCAGTCATCTCGCGTTGTAGCAATAGAATTTTGCAATAAGGAGAATGGAAGGCCAATTACATCAACAGAGATTTTTGGTTCACCGCAAATGTTTTTGCCTACCAGAGACTCGAAAACATTTGCAGTCTGAATTGTAGCAATTTAATTTACCTAACTACAAACTCAGTTTCTTCTTTTCAACTTGTGGTTTTAATATATTCATTCCATCTGCTGCCACATCCAACATCCATCCTTGCTACTTGTCCTGCGCATTTTCGTACACAAAAATTGGCAGCGTGCTACTCCGCGACACGCAGTTTGTTATTCGCATGTTATAAAAACTAATCCAAGCAGTTCGCCCGACAGATTCCCAATACCTAAAGTGCACAAGAGTTTGAAACATAAAGGAAGACATTGCGTGCCCTTGGTTTCAATTCGCTGACGCTACTGTCTATTCCCTCTGCCATTCTCCCCTTTTCCCAAGTCGGTCGACGGTAAACTGTTCACATGTCATATCAGCTTATTTTGCTTGTACTCCGGACAGACATTCACGCTGTCCAAAACGAGTCGTTGGGGAGTAATTCACGAATAAATGCGTAATAAATAGGAATAGGAATAGGTAGACATATTTCAAAAATAAAACCACAATGTGGACTCATCGACTATCAATATCTAAATATAGCAGCACTTCGCAAACAAAGTCAAAGTTAATCTTTAATAAAAAAATAAATTTACGAGGTTTTAGCGCTTATTTTCATCTCAGACTGGAATTTTGTCACACCGCAAAAACTATTCTTGCACGTCAACAACACTGCAATTGTCCCAGAATTACAATCTGAATGAACTCCATTCCAGTTTTTACAGCAGAACGAAATGGTTTTATGGAAAGCGAGTTTTCGCTCAATGAATAACTGTTTTCTCAGAGGACAAACAGATGAGATTTGATGACATTTGAGCTGACCTTGCTTTTTCCTCCCCTCAAATACGGCAAGAAACACTCGTTCAGAGAAGCAATTCCGTTATCGTTTAATTCCTCGCTTCCATTTAATTTTCTTGAAAGCCTTTCCTCATCTACTTCGCAGTATAGCTCGCTCGATTGCTGACCTAAGTCGCTGACGAAAACCTCCTATCTACCTGAGTATAGCTCGGTGATGAACCCGCGTTCATTCATTTGCCTATTGTCTACAGTTTTCGTGGCCTTGATTCCCCCTATCAACTAATTAATTCTATAGCGCGATGAAATGCATTTCCCCTGGGAAAGTCTTAAAACGGGAAGCTCTCCTTCTGATCCCAATGAAGCAAATGTAATGAAGCTCGTCTCGCTTTGCTCCCTCAGGGGAATGCCAATCGAACAAATGAAGATCAACTCGTGATGAGATGATTGGTCGGTTGCTCGAATCAAGCAGCAAGCGAGATGGGTTCCGATCAAACAACGAGATCGAATTTTTTCCTTGCCTTTTTCACGCCAAGTATACTCACAGTCGGAATTCAAATATTTTTGCGCAAATCAGGAATTGTAAATGTACGTACGCAACTAACAACAACGACTGGTAAATTGATTTTAAATATTTTAAAGCTACAATCTGTCGGGTGTGAAATATTTTACGATAAAAGTTGGCGCTTGACTTCATTTTTAAACTTGGAGTTTTTTTTTCTTCTTTGTGGTAAAATTAACTGTTGTATTACTGCTTGGTAAGATGACTTTGGCACAGAACGTGAACGTTAATTCCCGGATTCGCAAATGATAAAATATGCTAAACGGGCTTAAATGTAAGTTTCGCAACTAGTAAAAATTTTATGACGAAAGTTTTGAAATCTCTTACTTGCTGAAATAATAATGATCTTCAATTACATTTTTCGACAAAAATGGAAATAAAATAATTTGCCGTCACAACTTAATACTGTGTATAAATAAAGCACTAAACTATACGCAACTAGATTACACTTGAATAAAACATAAAACACACCACGTTTGTCACAACAACGAACGTTAGTCGTTCCCAACTCGATGCTAAAGCAGCAGTTTGTACAACACCAATTTTACCCACCCAACAAGTCAATTCGTAGAATCACAATTGAATTGCTTTTCTAACTGACCGAGTGTTCTTTTTTTCCTCGCTCTCTCTTCTGCTTTTTCTCTCCAAGATCCAGTCTTGTCCACAAGATGTTCAAACGAAGAAGAAGACTGGACGAGAGGCGAGTCAATGTAATCACTTAAAGAGTTCTTGGCAGAGCGATAGTCCCGAGGGAAACATCGCAAACTCGTCTGGAGACGGGTACAGTGTCGGTCTGTCATTGTTATTTGCTCTGAAAAGAAGGTTTGGTCCAGTCTTCTCAATTTACATTTAAAACTGCCCTTTCGTTCACCGTGGCCTTTTCAACAAAAACATTCGATTAGCGCGTGTTCTGCGCATGTGCCACTTGAATGCTATTAAGCTTTCATCTGCAGAATGTAAGGGTAACGATTAATTCCCCCCCGTCTCCAAGGATCTTCAAAAGTTAGCCTCAACTAAGGGAGGAGCAACTCGATTTCCGCGACGTGAAAAGCAAAAGCGCGTGCGAGGTCACGGTTTAGAAAATTTTTTCCATTTTAAATTTTTCTTTTTTTGAAGATATGAGTAAACGTGTTAAGGATTCCATTGAAAATAGCGAGAGGCGTTCTGCGATTGAACCAAACGGTGAATTTATGGGCAGGTGATAGCGACCACCGATTCAAATAATAAGATCGAGACTTTTGACGAAACTCCCCAAGTCCAAATCTACGCATTTCCGCATTCACCTAACTTCAGCTCCCAACATCTCGCTGCTCTCAACTGAGTGCTGACTCACTCCCACCACTTCCATACTCCATGCCCCTTATTAAATTGGAAATTCCATCACGAGGCAGAATCGGCCAGCGGCCATTCCCGTGCTGCCCCTTGATTATGGTAACACACCACGGCGAAAACTCAATTTAAAAAAAATGGCCGTAAAGGAAACTAGTTCACATACCAAAAGTCGGTGAGTGCCTAAATCCAGGTAAACTTGTATTTTGGGAATGCTTTAAAACACCATTTACCGCCCGCAAGAGAAATGCGCCCTTAAAATTACTCCACTCCAATGCCACGCGTTTAAAATTCATCAACTAACGTCTTAATTAATCTGCGCAGCAAACAGGAGTCTGTTTTACGTCTGCACGCGATACACAATTGACGTTTTCTTTCTCTTTTTCGTTTCCAAACGAGTGTTTTTACTTTCCTACAGGGACAAAGATTCGATTAGTCCCACGTTCCCTCGCCTCACGTGCATGGTGGCGAGTGCAGATAAGCTGCTGCCTCCGTTATAATCTCTCCGCCAACCGCGGAAATGAATCGTATTTGCATTCGAGTCATTTGAAGCCATCGCTCCATTTCGCTGTCACTCGTTCGCTGCCTTTGCTTATTTCTCCAGATCACATTTTCTGTTTTGTAAAATAAAAAGCGAGCGATTCGATTGATCCAATAACAAATCAGAGTTGGGTTCCTTTAACTCCGTTGAACATTGCCCTTAATCAATTTTTCGACTACTCGGCAAGACCCTTATTCGCGAAGCAATAATTTCATCTTGCAGTTTGTAAAAAAGCGAACAAAATAAGTTAGTAAAAAAGAAGAGTAAAGTAATAACACAGACAAAAAAAAAACAAGATAAATTGTATCTGTACGCGAAATTAATTTGAAAACTGATCGAGCGATAGACTGGTCGTAGATTTTACTACTCAAAAGTACGTGGATTGCTGGACTTCGTGACGTGGGTAATAAATTATTCTTGTCGGTAGACGGGAATAAACATCACCTGAAACTAGTAAAAGTTCCTTTCGCTATTGTCAGATAAACTGATCGAAGTTGAAGAGGCACGACAGATGTTCGGCAACGAAACGAAGGACGAATGAAAGAGAGATATAATAAAGTAAAGCAAAGAAACGCGCTTAAGTCTAAGTTTCAGTGGACGTAAAAGATTATCGCTCCCAAACCAACACTCGTTGCCGGAATATTAAGAGGGCAATACATCAGCGTTAATAGCCGCAACTAGGAAAATTGCGATCGCTTTTATCGCAAACTTCGCGAGGAGAACCAGTGAAAGGTATTTTTAATTGGCGTTTTATCTATTTTTGTAAAATTCGTATTTTAATGTGGCCGTGTGTTGCAACAGTATTGCATACTACAAGAACTAATTACTTCTGCGCGAAACCTCAATCGCAAACCGCATACAATGCTTGCTGCATCATTCTGCAGAGAAAATGATAACTTCAAAACGAAGAGAAGCTTTCATACAGTAGAATCACGTCATACAGTTTCTTTTCACTTACGGTAACGGAACAAATGAATGGAAGGAAATTGCAGTAAAATGAAAAAATGTCTGTGTAGAAAGGAAAAAAAAAGAAGAAAACTCTCCAATGAAAAAAAAAAAAAAAAAATTAAATAAAAAAAAGATATAATAAGAGCGAACGCGTGGGCACGCACCGTTCATTGGTCGCCGAACGGCCACTCTTCCGCTAGACGGATTCAAGTTGAGCGCCTGCAGGGATTGATCGAAACGATCGATGCGCGTGCCCGCATTCCAGCTGGCCTTGGCGTGGGATGTAGAGGGGTCGAACTCGTGCCGAGGGCGAATGGGGCAAGAAAGAGAGTAAGATGCTCGTCGCCATTCATGGGGGATGCCATTCATGTCGATTAATTTTCAAATGTCAGTGTACAGAACACTTTTAAACTTCACTGCTTGCTTGCCCATCCCTCTCATTTATCTCGCCCAAGTTAAATTGCTATTCGATCTGGTCTGTGGGTAATTACATTTTCTCTACCGACGTAGTAGACGAGTCTGTCGTCGTCGCGTTTGCCGTATCAGGAGTTGTCTCGCGCCGTCGGCAAAATTAAAAGAGCGATTTCCTTATACCGCATGTAGAAAAAAATGATGTTTATTCGGTGATTAACGCCGTTCGTGGCGGAAGAAAAGAAAGCGTACACGTGCGAAGCAAACGTATCTCCCGTGTAATTTTATCAATCCTCACACAATAAAACTGCTCCCTGTTTCTCTTTACAGCTCGAAATGTTGTGGATATTAATCCGAAACTCATCATCTCGCTCGCTTCAACCCATTCATCCTCGGGGTATTTAGTAAAACGATTCCTAAAATTTTTTATCTCACATTTTCAAAGCCTTTAGTGGCTCAGCTGTGCTTGGTCTTTCATTATTGGATGATTCCCCGGGAATTTTCCCGCGTTTCCCTTCATTTCAGCTAGTGCGGCCTCATTTGTCACGAGCCGACCTCGATCGCCAACGAATGTCACGCGCCGTTGGACATATTCTCGAATACCCACGAACGCAAGATCTTCGGGTGCGTGTCCTAATGAAGAGAAGTCGAGTGGCAAGTCCACTCGGAGAACCATGACGAGCTGAAAGAAAAATGCACTCTAAAAGCGTCATGTCGCGTTATGGCTACAAATTTATTTACAAACTCCCCGTTTTTTCTGACCTGACTTATCATTCTGCTCAACGACCCAACCAACTTTCCGCAAACTTCACATTCATCTTTAACTAGAAAATTAAGTGCAACTCATTTTTGGATTCCCACGTGACGTCCCTAGCTCGGCTCTTGCGCACGTGCCGTGAATCATGGTCAACTTCCTCCGTTCTGCTTCACGCGTGCTCAGCGAGACCCTACAAAAGGCACATATAAGCCTTAAGCCCCATCGCCTTTCTAGCTGGCTCACCCTTTTTTCTTTCCATCATGTGCCTTTTAAAACCTTTGTAGCACGCGCGCTTGACTGAACCCCGTTGAAATGGCCGCGTGCTAAACATCAAAACCACCTGGAGCCCAGTGCGCAGGTGCTTGCCATCAACGAGAACTTCCCCAGAGACAGCAAGAGGTCGCTTCGCATTTCTCTTGTGCCTACATATGGCGCGTGTACACAAAAAATTACGTCACTGAGGGACTTCATCAACAATGTATCCTAATGGTCTTTTACAATTTTTTCTTTTCGCTTGGAACTTACGTTAAAAGTTGATGGAGCGAGTTTTCTTATCATGTAGAGAAATCTTTCACATCCCACAATGTCAAACGAACCACACAAAAGAAACGAATTTTAAAAGTTTCGACAAAAAGTCAGAACTGGAAATGACACAGATTGACGAAAAAATTGTTCGAAACTCGTCAAGCAAATAGGAAAGAAAAAGATAAGAAAAAGAAAAAAACTAGTTGATCGCCAGCATTTATGCGTTAAGATCAATTTTTCTTCAATTCCACTTCAATTTTTAAAGTTAATGCCTGTTCAAAGCTCGACTTCACATTTATCTCATTCATTTCAGCAAATCAGCTCCCTCAGTGAGAAAGAAAATTGTGGCCTCCTTGTCCTGTCAGGAAAAGATTCTCTGTGCCATCAATTTCGAATGCTCAGTTGGGTCAACGGGTTTCACCAGCAGAGCCAAGAAATCATACACCATTCAACCACGGCAAATAGAAAAGCAGCTGAGGTTGAAATAGTAGGAGAGAAAATACTTCAAAACCAACAACGATATAAGAACAATTTCTATTCAATCTCACTCTTCATCGCCCCAAATATACCAGACAGATTTTACACAAAACCCTCTCCAAAATGCGTCTGGATGCAACCACTACGCAGAAGGTCGCGGAGAGCAAAAGAGACAGACACTGCAGGAAGGAAGAAACCACTTGCAAAATGGTAGTAAAGGAACGAAACCATTAATCAAAATATTACCTCAAACAAAGCTTTACTTCAATCCTTACTCGACAAACAGAAATAGTTTGTTTTCTAAAGTAAATTCTCAAACACTGAAAAATATTTCGCTGTTTGAGCCGTGACCAGTGTTGTTGTTAGTTTAAACGACACTGAAAGAAAGTACTGTATATGACGGAAATTTCATTTTCGCAATAACTTTGCATTCGTTCTTTATTCAGACCCACGTGATGCCTACGCCTGTGTATTGATTTTGTTTTAGGACGAACGAAGGTGGGGTGAAAAAGGGAGAACGTTGCACGAGCCATCAGCTGGAATCACGTGGCGACACCTTGCCAAGTGACGCTCCTTTCCTCTTTGCCATCAGAGACACGCGCCAGCCTGTGTTTCACCTCTCTCCCAGAAGGAAAAAAATGTATGCGAATCTTTGGAAAAGATTTCTCGGAAATCTCCAGAGAAATGCCATTCTTGCTCTCCATCAATCCCCGCGCATGCGAAATGGCAGTTTTCTACATTATTTCTTCACAAAAGGAAAAGAAGGAAGGATAAGAAAAGAAAAAGGCAGAGTTATTTTTTTCCATTGCGCAGGGACGAACGGCTGTCGCTTCATCTTTATATTTATCCTACTTCTCATTCGTAAGAAAAAACGCTGAACGACCTTATCGATACAGCTGTTGAATCAATAAACGGATAAGTTCAACAACCAACAAGAAATACAACGATGGGTGGAGCAAGTACCTTGTAATTCACGCCTCTCACTGCATAACCGCTTCTTAATTTTCCCCGTTTAACTCTAAACATTGAACGTTGAACATCAAGAGCCGCTGCCGCTTGACTTATAGAATGAACACTAGGTAAACAATTCCCGCAAC
>JAQIWS010001125.1:0-13222 GCA_034696085.1 Stigmatogaster subterranea | reverse complement strand
GTCAAAACGGACCCAGTGTTCATCACCGTCGTGCCCGTCAACTCCGATATCGACGTCTTCGACGTCGATCCAGCCATCATCACGTTCGTATACCCAATTTGGGTCCATTATCCCCATCCAACTTTGTTCGTGTTCACGCTTAACGTGAATTTTCGCCCCAACCGTACCCGTTCCGGGATTTCACCTTAAACATTTTTCTGCCCAACTACTTAACGATAACTTTGACCTTTAAACTTCGGACAAATTTTTAACGTTTTATGATTTCCTCCCAAAGCTCCTAAAAATCTTCGCCTTTTACCTGCTCACGCAAATCTCGGCCTAATTTTCCTACGCTTCGCTTCTTCATCAATATTTTTACGCGTTCCTCGCCACTAGCATAGAAACTTATTCAACCCTCTTTGCTTTGCTTTATTCCCCGCTTAAAAATCCAGCTTGCAAAACGCTGTAGAATTTCCCCTCAAATTTTTATCCTTTCGCGCACGTTTCACGCAAAAATCCTTTTTCCCCTTACTTTTTACCTTCGGTAAAAAGCACGTTCTTTCATCTTGTCGTATTTATTCCTCACGTTTCCTTTTTATCTTCTGTATTAACCAAACCTCATTATATATTCAACGCGAAGTTGAAGTTGACCCAGTTTCGGGATAAACAAAAACTACTCGCGCTTTGTTCGTTTTGTTTCTACGCGTTCTTTCGTTTTTCCATGTTCTTACCTGTGCTCGTTCATCGACCACTAGTTTTCGTCATTATTTTACTACTTTCGTTCTTGTCGTTTTACGTGCGCATCCGCGTCGTGAATATTGACCCTTAATTTAATAGTTAGCATTAATTCAGACTCATCGATTTAGAGACGCAAATTGTACTTGTGAATAATTTTTACCCAATTTTTGATACTAAAACGACTTTTTAATGACTTTTCGAATCCATTTACAATCTTTACACGAATAAAGTTGTTTATTGTTATTCTTTTCAACATTGATCGCTCTTATCATTTCAATTACGCTCGCGTTCGCTCGCTGCGGATACGCGCGCAAGATTTTCGAAGGAAGCCAACAGACGTTAGTAAGCGTAACCGTGTTTTGTCCACGCGCTCGACTTGCGACCCTGCCGCTTTTTCCCATATCGAATAATAAATTACCCCTAGACAACATTGCGCCAGTTTTGAGTAGGAGAAGGAGGCAGTTTTAAAATAACTTTCGACTCGTCGTTAGCGCGTCGTTACAATTTAACAGAATTTTAATATAGAATATGAATTGAAATAATTTTTTTTTTACAATTGTTTATAATAGGTTAAGCTGGTTAAAATCCAATTTACTGTGGGTAAGCGTGCTAAGAAAGTTAGCTCCTTCTTCACTGGAACGAGTCCTGAATTTGAAATTGGAATGTATACTGTTTGCGCTTTACTTAAGCCAAATGAAAAATGTCCTTTGCGGTTTAATAAGAAAGATATCCACATTAAAACCATCTTAAAATTGTATAACGGGCAGCGCTACATCGTGACCGCTTACCCAAATTTTGGTAAAACGTAAGAAATCTAAATTGCCACTGGTTGTACCGCTGTGAATTAATGAAATTAAAATTAAATCTAACGCCGTTAAATAAAATGTAAAAATAAAGTATTGCTTGAAATTGCACCTACTTTAATACATAGCGTTGAACTAATCACGAATTCGTTCCTCCGTACGTTTATAAATTGATGCAACAATTTGGAAAATTTTTGTTTTATTTTAATCTCTGCAAAAAAATCGACTGTTTAAGCGTTAAAATAATTTTTTTTTTCACGTAGTAAAAATGGATTTTTTTTATGCCGCTATCATCACCTATCCACAAACAAGTTAGTTAGAGTTTTGCACAAAAATGCCATATTTTTTCTAATTTTATCAATAAGCAAAGAAAATCATCATTAAATTAAAAATTTCACTCGTTAAAAGCAATTGTTTTTATGTATATTTAGTGTCAGCTTCTGCGAACGGATTTCCCTGTCCTAGAATTCAAACTGTGAGAGGGATAAAGCGAAAAAAAATAAAAACGAAGTACCAACAAATTGCCGAAACCCGGGATTGAACCAGGGACCTTTAGATCTTCAGTCTAACGCTCTCCCAACTGAGCTATTTCGGCAGATGATAACTCATTTAGATATATAATTCGATAGCAGCTTCGAGGAAAAATATATATTTTTAAATCGCAGAAATCTTTTTTCGCAATAATTATTAACCAATGTACAGTAAATTATCACTCAGTTGATTTATTCTGTATTTACTTACACGTACTATCAGAGAAGATATTAAATACCGTAAACATTTTACGCTGAATTCGCTGAAATTCGGAACAATGTTATCAATCATTACCCTTAAAAAGATAGATTTCTTTGTAAAAATTCTACAATCAATAATGTATATTTATGAGTACAAATACCAACGATGAAATCTAGCGCGATAACGAAATTTATCAAATAGGATTGTTTAAAATTTGCAGTCAGCGCATTAAATATCACAATGTAATCAAAAACAATTCTAAAATTAAAAATTCTCAAAAATTACTTTATCTGTATCGAGTCGTGGCGTTTTTTTTTCCTTTTGTAATTGGTATATAAACGCTTACGTCAAATAGTGCGAAACTAATCCAAGACCACTTCTTCTTGCTATTGTTTAAAATACTGCAATATTCAGCCATGATGTTATCGTTTCGCATTTTAACATCGATCTGGGCGATTTTAAACGTTTTACAACTTGTGTCGGCAGCAAAAGGTTAGAATTATTAATCACTCTAATTTTTCGACAACTATTTAGATCACAGTCCAAAATTAGATCAACATAGCACTAATCACATGTTTTAAAGTTAATTTTTGTTTAAAATCTTTTTATTTTCGAAATTTTGTAGTCGATTCGGATACTGCTCTTCGAAAGTTTTCGAACGAATTGCTGTCTAATGACCCCGTTACGAAAAAATTGGATAACAGGTGAAAAGATTATGCTAAAGAACCGTAAACATTTTTTAAAATTTAGTTCCACAGTTATGATATTGATACAAATTCAATGTTTAATATTTATATACCAGTCTGTTATCAAACAATATCGACAGCATTTTAAAACAATCAACCTTCCTTGAGCTTATTAATCTGTTTGAGCCAAAACCTTCGAAAAATGAAAAGGAAAAGGAAAAGGAAAAGGAAAAACATACTGAATCATTTCTAAAAGCTATTTTGGAAACAAGTGTAATGAAGAGCGTGGAGACATTTTTACGTCAACAAGGTACCTCGTGTGAATACGTAACATTCTGGTTGTTTTCTTCTTATTGTGTAATTTTAGGAAAGGAATCTGAAGCCAAAAATTTAAAAGAAACCATAAAAAAATTATGGTTTGAAGAATCCCGTACTCTGAAACCTTTTCAACATGTTTTCGTTGGCCAAATTTTGAAATCCGGTATTACTGGTTTTCACAATTGGGTTCGATTGTACCTCTTGGAAAAAAAAAATCGATTCAAATTGCTTAATTACCAGAAACAGCATCCTTTGATAAAAAAGGTGTGTTTTAACAGAAATTTAAAAGATCAATTAAATTGTTTATTTTTATTTTACAATTCTGTACAATAGACTGAGCTAGTTCAAATCAAATTTACTGTGGGTGGGGTTGAGAAGGAAAGCAACCTCTTCACTGGAACGAGTCCCGAATTTGAAATTGGAATATATACTGTTTGTGCTTTACTTAAGCCAAATAAAAAATGTCCTTTACGATTTAATGGTAAGGATTACCACGTTATGGTTCATGTAGAAGACAATACTGTTAAGTCGGCTTACCCAGGTTTTGATTGACGGAGTTTACACCATATGTGATATGTAAGCCACGCTGTAAAAAATTATTTTGTTTGCTTCATTCTGTACAAATTGCTCGCAATTATATCGATGAAAACAGTGAATAACAATGGAATTAACGATTTAATAACGGAACTAAAAAATCTTGATGTTAATAATATACCGGATTGCAATTATTTTGTATTTGCCATGGTCGATAATACTCCAGATTAAAAAAATTTTGTTTTGTGCAAGAAATGTTTTTCAAAAGTTGTGACGCCGAAATTGAATACTTATGATTTGCGTGCAATGAGCCTTGATGTTAACCTGAATTTTCATGCCGTCGTCAAACTTCAAGACGTCTCATTGTTTAGCATCACCGTCATCACGTTCATTATGAAGCAGAAAGTATTCGTCAAGATTACTGTTGCTGTGATGTTCATCGTCACCACGGCAACGACAATCTTTTGGATTAACGGCAACCAAACCATTACTCCAAGGCCACAATCACAGAATAGGACACAATGGCTTTGCTTACTCATATGTTGAGAAGAAAGTGTGACGTCATTGGAAATTTCAATGCAAAATGTTGGAAAAAATTAAATTTATATTAATGTCAGCAAAAAAGAGAAAATTTGAAAGTTAACTTTTTTTTTCACTTTTTAAAAACGCTGGTATTTTTTTAACGCCATTGACGCCAATTTATTGTGCATCCACGAACGGTTTGATTAAATTTAATAGATTACTGTAGACTCTTGCAGAAAGATGCCATTTTTCACTAATTTACCAATGGGTAAGAAGAAATTACTAAAATAAAAATTTCACGCGTTAAAACTGACATTTTGCAGCGCCATCATTGCCATAATTATTATCATCTTCTGAAAACAGCCACTTTTATTCTTTTTGATCCGAACTTACATCGAATCTGGATAATCGCTCATTGTGGAATTTTAACAAGTCATTTATTCTTAGTGTATAATAAAACTTTTGGTTAGAGGAAAAATTAAAAAGAAAGAAAAACCAACAAACTGCCAAAACCTGGGATTGAACCAAAGACCTTTAGATCTTCAGTCTGACACTCTCCCATTTACCTATTTTGGCTAGTGACTTTAACTTATATTTTTAATGCTACAGTGACTTCGGAGTAAAATATGAACCAAATTTTTTTTTCTTATCACAGAAATCCTATTTCGCAATAATTATTAAACAGAATTCCGTAAATTATCAGCTGATTTACATTTACTCGATATCTTCTTACTGGAAATGTCAAACTATGGATATAAATAAGAACCTAACCATGGACCTAACGATGAATTCATTGCAATTCAGGACATTCAGTCGCAATATCAATATCAATATCTATTTGTTTCTATATAAAAATCACAGAATCAATACTGTAAATCTATTAATCACTGTTTTCAACGACGCAGTATTGTATGCAGTGGCGGACTGGCCAGGGTGTCAGCTTACCGATGGCAAGTGGGAATCGTAGGCCCTGATGAAGTGGGCAATTTTAAACGTTGTACTGTATTACTATTTTAATAAAAAATTTTTTAATAAAATCATTTTTCCAGGATCTGTATAATCTTTACAAGGTGTGTAATCTGATAGCATAAGGCTGATAGCCTTATATAGTTGTGCCCTGTTTGTCTCTTGGTAACCAAGAGTTTTTAAACACAGTCCGCCCCTGATTGTACGTTATGAAGCAGAAAGTAGTCGTCAAAATTTTAGCTGTTGCAGCGGTAATCTACACAATAGCAATAATCTTTTGGGTTAAACGCAACCAAAGCATTGATGTAAACCCGCAAATTGAATATGAAGAAACAGTTCGAATTAAATTAAGTGGTGAAAGTGGTAAGAAAAGTAATATGTAATTTCGATATAATATACCGGTACAAAGTTTCGATTTTGAAAAATTTTAGATTTCCTTCTCGGTGGTGAATTAACGACGTCACCTCCGATTTATTTCGTGATTATAGTCAACGATACTAGTTTTGATCAGAACAATATTAATTCACCGATTTTAAAATACAGAGAAGCATGTGCGATTGAATCGGCGTCTCGTCACAACGAGTTATCCACAATCCATACCATTTTCGTGACGTCAGACGAAAACACAACCAAAGAGTCGACGATTTTGGTATTGAAACCAATGCGGAAAAATATTAAAATGTGGTTGATCACCGCCGGAAAACTACTCCAAAATACACCATTGGAAAAGTGGTACTCTGAACGTCGTTTCCAAGGTGGAAAATACGAAATTACACATTTAAGCGACGCTCTGAGAATTGCGATTTTGTGGAAACATGGCGGAATTTATTTAGACACTGACATCTGGTGTGTAAAATCGATAATAAATTTCCGCAACACCATCGGAGCTGAAAATACAGATCACGTCAACGGAGCGATAATGATGTTCGATAAAGAACATCCATTTTTATACGACGTCATGGAAGAGTTTGACAACGTGTATAATAAAAGTGAATTTATAGTCGTTGGTCCTGCTTTGCTAACTGACGTGTTGAGAAGAAAATGTGACGTGACTAGAAATTTCAATTCAGTGTCGTTGAGTTTTTACAAACAGTGCGCAAATGTGAATGTTTTAGACACCAGTTATTTTTATCCGGTGGGTTTTCCTGAAAATAATCAATTTTTTAGTGTATTTTATCGATGGATGTATAGTTCTTATCTTTGGAAGAATCCGTATGTATTTCATTTGTGGAATCAATTAACTTGGTCTAAGAAAGTTAAGATAGCCTCGTTTTCGATGACGTTGGTGGAAAAACTTGCGGAGAGTAATTGTCCACACGTTTATAAATTGATGCAAAATGTTGGACAAATTTAATTTTATGCGAATGTCAGCAAAACTCAAAACTTTCATCATCATTAAAATAAAAAAAATTTACATTGTAAAAATGACAAAATTTAGCGCCACCATCGCCATCTGTTATCAACTTCTAAAAACAACCACTCTCTTTTCCAATTTCCAATTTAAATTAAAGAAATCAAACTCAAAACCAAAAACTCAGTGTAAAATATACACAACGATTTCATTTATTACTAAAATCCAAAAATTACAAAACAAACCAAATTAAACATAACTCTCCTGCCGAGATGAACACATTAAAAACGAATCCAACAATCTCGGTTCAACCAACTCTCTCGCATTCAAATCCACAAACTCATCCATTCCACACGCCGTAGCAATCTTCCTCAACGCAGCCTGCAATTAAAAAATAATTTATTCAACAAATTTTTTCTCCCAAACCCTTTCCCACAACAACTTACCAAACACGCAACTAAAACAGCGTCACTTTGTCTCCTCTCTTTCTCATCCTTACATAACCTCACTAATCTATGCACGCCTTAAACCAAACAAATAAATATTATAAAATAAAACTTCAAAATTAATAAACATTTCGACCTTAAAAAAAATTTAACCAACTCACCTTGTAATTGAATAACCTGCTTGGCCGTGTTTGGATTACTACATAACCTTGACAAAGCAATTGCGGATTTTTGTTGAACTCTTTCGCACGCATCAATTTCAGCCTCGCTTTGGAGTATGTTGGGTCGTTCTTGAAGAAAGGATACTAATAACACAACGCCGCCTGGTGATGTTACGGAGAATCTGCAGTCGTTTACAGCGACCATGTTGGCTAAAACAGTGGCTACTTGGTCCTTGACGAAAATGGAGTTCCCGCAACTGGACTCTCGACACGCCCTGATTAACACCGTTGCGGTGTTAGCGTCTCTTAAATAAAAACACGCTTTGGTGTCTAAAAAGGTGATGTTAGCCAACGCAGCGGCGGATAATAAAAATACTTCTTCCGATGACGTGTTTTTGGCTAACACTGAAAAGAGAAATAAAATTTTTTTATTTTCTGTGTGGAAGAAAATAAAAAGTAGGAGAGAAAGAGAAAGTTGAATTATTACGTGTGATGGATTGGATTAGGTTATCTAAGATATCGGATAATCCCCGGATGTAGTGATTATTTTCGATCCAAGGTGACGTAATCTGCGCGATAACGCCGGATGCTTCGGATTTTTCAGCTTCTGACGAATTTTGATCGCAGAGAATTTCGCTGACGCATTCGACGCCACCAACCTGAGAAAAATTTTTTTTTTTAATCGTAAAATTTAAAATTAAGAGAGAAAAAAAAATTACTTCTTGTAGTTGTCCAATCGCTTCGACTACGCAACAAATCGTAGCTAATGCTCGTAAAGCTTGGATTCGGAATTGAGAATATTTAACGTCAACGCAAATCGTTAAAATAGAACGAACGCCACCTGCCTGAAATTAAGAAAAATTTAAGATTTTTGATGCGTTTTAAACTCATCTTCGTTACCTTGGTGATAAGTCTGCAATTTTCTTCACCGTCTAACGCTAAATTTGATAAATTAATCATGGCCATTTTTAAGCAATATTTGTTGTACGGTTCTTCAATATTATCAATAATAATCTACAACAAGAAAAATTTATTTTACCATATAAACCAACTAACAAATAATATTTTTCACCTTAATTTCCTGAGTTAAAATCAAATCAACGAGACGACAAAATTCATTCTCAAAATTTCTCAACGTCGATATAATTTTATCCATATCCAACGTCTCACCTTCATTTAAATTCCCCCTAAAATAAATACACAATTTATCACATTAGAAAATAAATAATCAAACAAAAACAACGCAATTTTAAACCCACTCCAATAAACTATCTCCTAATTCCGTCACAAGATGTTGTTGCCGACTCAAATTCCGATCCGACTGGGTTGAAATTCCATTCGTCGCATTGTAATCGCAAATAAAACCTCTGACCGCATTACTCAGTCGTATCAACCCAACTCTGCAATGACGTATCTTATTCTTCTCAATTTTCCTACACACAAAAAAAATTTAATTAAATCCACAACACCAAAAAAAAAAAAATTACAAAAATCATTTTTAATAGGTCTAAAACCCTAAACTAAATTAAAAACTCGAGTTATTTCGACGTGTTCCCTCAACCAAGAAGGAGTGAAAGTATTTTCTAACTGGTCAAGTGTCAAATTTTTGCTTCATGAGTTTCCTGCTTGTCTCAGCACCCCTTCTTTTAACTCTAACCTCTTGCGAAAGTTGATACGTCTGAGTAACTCGAGTTTAGTGCACAATTAAACGTAATGGGAGAAACCCTCGCCTTAAAAAAAAAAAAATTAAAACAACGTGAGAAAAATATTTAACCCCACCTGATAACTTTCGTTGATTCTAATTTGATCATTTTCGCTCTGACTTGTAAAGTTCGAATGTTATCTAGAAAATGTAAAATAAATGTTAGATATTTTGTTTGTTGTTTTAAGAGGGTTGGTTTGCAAAACCTCTCGTGTTTCTCGTTTCCATGGCGACTAAATGTGACAAATCCTTGGCGATCGCTTTATTTTGCAACATGTTTGTGCACTCCATTTGTGTCGTGAGTCTGACATCCTGCATCCAAACGCAAATCGAATCAGGCACTGATGAAAAATCACTGATAAAAAATAAATAAATAAATAAAATTTAATAAATAGATTTAAAATTTAAAATTAAAAAAAATGATAAACTGTTTTCTTATTCAGTTATTCTATTCATGCGAAAGAGACGACCAAAGTCGTTTTGAGTAATTTATATTCAAGAATTTAAAAATGTAAAATTTTTGATCGTAAATATTAATTAAGACATTACTGATCCGTAAAACGATGTAAATAGAAATTTTTAGTGAATTAATTTGGACAGGTAAAAATGTGTCATCTTTAAAAAAAAAATATTTTTTGATGTTTTGGAAAAAAATTGTTGATTAATTTTTTTTTGTAGTGGGGTTTAAGTTGAAGAAAAGGACAGGTGAAAAAAGGTGAGTGACGTGTGTCAGTCTGTTCTGGTTGATAGAACGCGAGACAAGTGTCCAAGTGGCGTTCACCTGTGCCACTGGTAACCTTTTGATCACGTGATGTTTAAGGAAAAAGGTGGTTTTTTAGGTTGTAGGTTTTAAAAGGAAATTGAATATTTTTGTGGTTTTTTGAAAAATAAATGATAAAAAGATGTTTTTAAGTTTTTTTGTTGGAAAAATTTAATTAGTTCTTTTTGAAGGAAGTGTCGGAAAAAGAAAGTGAGTTTTTAATAGGAGTTATGGTTCCTGTACAATTTAATCACTTTGTAAATTTTTTTTTCGTGGTGCTTTTATTATTTTCGGGTTTTAGTTGGAATTTTTTTTCTTCATTTCTTAGGAATTTTTCATAATTCTCAGGCAGATTTTGTAATTTTTGTGGATTTTTCAAGGTTTTCACAATTTTTCAACCAATTTACACGATTTTTTCGTGATTTTTAAAGTGTTTTTCAACATTTCTCGCGATTTTTAACAATTTTTAACAATTTTTCAGCTACTTTAAAATTTTCACAAAAAATCACAACTTTTCATCAACTTTTTACTCTTTTCCAATCACTTATTAAAAAAATTTTCGAAACCTTTTTCCACAACATTATATTTTTCCCCCAAAAAAAAATTTCCCTTAAAAAAAAAAAAAATTTCCACCAACTAATTTCCCAAAATTACCTTTTCACCGCCGCCTTCAAATGCAACTTCAACGCCGGTTCAGTCTTCTTCCCACTCTCTTTACCATCACATTCCTCCATCACACCACCACCATCAACACCGTGTCCTAAATTCCTCCTCCGTTCACTGCACCTCTCACTCACTCCCGCCACAAAACTCGGTTTCAATTCCACCTCATCGTCATCCGACGACCAACTCTCATATTTATCCGGATAAAGTAACAACCCTTTCCTTCCACACACCATTTTATCACTCTCTAACCCATTTCCACACGAAACTGACAAACTTCCACAATCTTTCAACGATTTTTCACTTAACCCTAACTCAATATTTTCGCTGTCCGAAAAACACGGGTTCGAATCCGCGTCGCCGCAGGTTTTAAATTTCGATTTTAATCCTTTTCTGGGTTGGATTAGAATTGAAGGAACTTTTTTAATATTTTTTTCTTTTAATAGAAAGTCTTTTGTAGCGCGGAGTCGGGAGAAACTTCCACTACAACTCGCGGATTCGCCGGAATCCGAAAATCCGGAGTCTTGGGATTTGTGGCTTGGGCTGCGTTGAGGTGGAGTTTGGTCTGGAGTTCGAGTTGGTGAGTCTGGTTCGGGGATTTCTGATGGAATTCGGGATACTTTGAATACTGGTAAGTTGGTTCGAGGTGATGTTGGGGTTGTGGTTGGGGGGTTTTCGTCGGATTGGTAGAAGATTTTGCTTTTTCCGCGTTGGAATGGCGATGTTGGTAGGATGAAAGGTGATTTGGTTGACATTTTGATGTGGTTTGGAGTGGTGATCTGGAAAAAAAGACGAAAAATTAAGAAAGATTTTAATTTTTTGGTAAAATTTCTAAAATTTTCTAAAAATTGTTGATAAAATTTCTAAAATTTGCCAAATTTTCTAAACATGTATTGCAAAAAATTGCAAAAATTGCAAAAATTACTGATAAAATTTCTAACATTTCCAAAATTTTCCAAGATTTCCAAATTTTTGTAAAAATTGTTGATAAAAATTCCAAAATTATTAAAAATGGTAAAAGTTATTCACAAAATTTACTAAAATTACCAAAAACCAATCAAAATCAAACAACAAAATTAAACCACACACAAACTAACCCAAAACTCAAATTTCCACCTCCAAAACAACCAAAACTCCTCACAAACATTTAATTATTTTTTTACCTCCAAAAAAAAACAAAACCCAAAATGGCGTATTTAAGGTAGCATCCCAATTCATTCCCGTTATGCAAAACAAACAAAAAATCAATGAAAACAAAACTCCAAAAGCTACCAATTAATTTTTTACCACTGTACCAAAAGAGTTAATAGCCGAAGCGTCGCTCCACACCAACATCTGCCGTTCTCTTCTCCCTCCCTTTTGTCAATGATACAAAAGCCCACGCAACAGATGCCATTTATAACCCTCCATATTGATTTTATAACATTTTAATATTACATAAAATTATTTTTAACAAAATTAAGGTAAAATTTTTTTGTACAAAATTTACAACCTTAACGTTCGTTAAATTTTTTTAAAGAGTTGTTTTTAGGATTAAGTAATAAATTAAATTCGTGAAGTCACTCTAGGAGTGTGTGGGGTTTTTCTGAGAAGAAAACAACATGGATGACCTTGTCGTGCGACATGTAAATGAAATAATTTATTTTTTCGTGTATGAATATGGTAATAAATCCTTTCCGCGTTATTCATCAAGTTTTATTTTTATTGTAAAGTGTATAAAAATATGTGAAAATTTTTCCACCACTGAAAATTAAAAATTTTTATCACTAATTAAAAAAGGATTTATCACACGTAAATCATAATTCTAGATTTTGTATTCTTCAGGTAATAGAATTTTTTTTTTTACCTGAAAATTAATTTTTTTTTCGTGAAAAAATCCAAATTTTTGAGAAATTTACAAATTTTTACATTCAAAAGTCAAATTTTTTGAGAAATTTACAAACTTTTACACTGAAAAATCCAAATTTTTGAGAAATTTACAAATTTTTACACCCAAAAATCCAAATTTTTGAGAAATTTACAAATTTTTACGCCCAAAAATCAAATTTTTTGAGAAATTTACAAATTTTTACACCCAAAACTCAAAATGTTTGAGAAATTTACAAATTTTTACAACAAAAAAACAAATTTTTGTATTTTTACAACAAAAAAACAAATTTTTGTATTTTTACACTGAGAAAAAAATTTAAAATTACCTTTAAAAACGTGGTAAACGATCCATCGATATCTGCACCACTCATCTAGTGAATCATCCCGTAACCACTTCTCACGGAACCACCTCACCCAACGACTACTAAAACACAGAATAAGAGAAAACACATCAGCTACTGACTCACTTAACGCTCTACGCCCCGGAACGAGAATAACCAACAAACTCGCCCTGGAACGAGACTACTAAAAACCACCACCACCTTCCATTTAAAAAAAAAAAATCACCAAAAATCACCAAAAATAAAAAATTACAAACTCCAAATTAAGATTTACTCTCATAACAAATTAATTACTTAACCCTTTCATTAATATTAATCAGAAACCCCATCAGACTGTAATTAATCAAAATAATTTATTACAAGGTCGTTGTGCCCGTCCAAGGCCGGGCAAGGTGACGTTTAATTCATACTTAATGGCCTCCCCAATTTTATATAGACAATTCAAAGTATTCAGGAGCTTCAATGATTAGCCAATGAGAAATCGCCACTCATGCAAAAGGTCACCGATTCAATCCCTTTCATGCAAAAGGTCACCGGTTCGATCCCTGTGGTGCGCGATGGCAGCCACACCGTATCCTGACATCATACGGTATGTCTGTCAAAGATCTGACGGGATACCATGAAACACCTTCCCAATTCCACACTAATGGT
>JAQIWS010001124.1:0-13233 GCA_034696085.1 Stigmatogaster subterranea | reverse complement strand
GAACGTTGCGGAACAAATGTTATTTATAGTCGACGTAAACATTAAAATCGAATTAAATAAAAATTTCGTCACGAGACGTTGAAATAAAAAAATTTCCACCTCACGTGACCAAAAAAAAAAAATTTTTTTCCTCAAAATTTACACCGACAATATTTCAGCCTTTCCTATTTTTTTGAACAATATATTTTTACTTTAGTCGCTTAAAATCACTATTTACATTTTCCCTCGTACAAAGAACAATATTTATGCTGTCGAAGATGGCTCCTCCTCCAGCTCACAAAACAGACCCCGCCTCCACCAATGAAAAACCCCACATTTTCAACGTTAAAGACCCGCCTTTCCACCAAACAGCGCGTGCGCAGTACACTCGCTTTTCTCCGAAAACCACTTGAAAATAAAAACAACTTTTCGCGAACGAACGTTTTGTTGTTAAAGATGACGGAGTTTTCCGGTACAACGTTCTCTTAAACGTAAACCGACTATCAATTAGCGTCTCATTAAGCTCATAATTCTCTCTTACAAACTATCCTCGTATTTATTACAGTCCATCCTTTACTTTATCCCTCACTTTAGTCTTATAACCAGATTACAGATTATTACAAAATTACGTTATCCGTAAGCAAGAAATTAAGTCGTTACGAGTGTCAAAATAATTAAAAGTTTACATCACGCTCGAAAGAATCAAAACACGCATAAAAAAACGAGAAAAACCCACGAAAAAAAAAAAACTAAATAAAAATTTACAACCAAAATAACGGAAGAAAAGATCACAATGAACTCTTCCTGCTCGTTCCGATAGCACACATCATCTTTCCAACCCCCTGTCCGGGATTAACACCCTATAATTATCCCGTTTCAACTTAATCTCTAAGGAAAATAAATAAATAAATGTTATGTCAACATCAAAAACGACGAGATTGCTGCGTCCTTCTCAAATAAACCATCATTCCCCTCGAGAACTATTATTCTCTTCAGCGATAAGAACAGTGATAAATTTTTTAAATTGTCCAAAATTACGGAATAACGCAAATTAAAAAATTTCAAAATATTATTTTCCCCATCCGTGTCACCCGTCGTTTGTCTCGGCGGAGTGAACTGAGCAAGACGGCCGTGGTTCCTCCCGTCTCGGCCTCACTTTCGCGATGTTTATCAGCGGAGAGAGAAAGAAAAAGCGAGGATTTCAAATTCTCCGTTTCAGTTATTCGCGTTATGTATTTTTATTTTAATAATACTGTAATATATACGAGTTGAGCTAACTGACGATTCTTCAAATTTTGTGAATAAAATAAAGCAGTACCGCGATCGTCGAATGAAATAAATTAATAAATAATGACGTCGAGCCCTCGCGCGACCACAAAGAAAAACAAACTGCATTAACTCTCTCACTCGTTCTCTCCCCTTTTATAAATTTAACGCGTTCGCGTCGATGTTCATTGAATGAACGAGGTGAATATTGAAGACACAGCGTTGGTTATAAATCAGCAGATTAGCAGTTTTGCTTCGGAATAATAATGTATGTCGAAATATATACATCGAAAGGGGCAAATTCAATGCAGTTATCAATTTTTCCTCCAATACCGAACGTTACAAAGAAAAGAACGTTATAAAAACACACAAAGGACATTTCGAAATTTAAAATTATATTATATCACACTAATCACTTTTCGTTATACGTTAAGGGCGACAAATAGGTTACTGTACAGGCGTGTGACCTAACTTGCAGATGCTTATCGGGATGATTTAATACGACTCACGTGATAAATTTACATGCCATTAAATATTAAACCTTAATCACGTGTATCGTTCGCTGTAAACTATCCCCGAGAAAAATTCGCGGTGTGGACATTTCTCGTCAGCGACTCGGCGTAATTCTGCCGCCGTCGAGTCAAAACTGAAGTAAGGTGAGTCGGCGTCACCGGGCAACGTGACGCCGGCTCGCAGGTTCAAGCCTAAGATTGACACGGCTGTAATTCTAGGGCCGCTAAGCCTTTGTAATGGGTAGCTTACTAGCATTAGGCCTCTGCACAAGCCTCCGGACAAACAAACGGGACCCACAACATTTCCCCACCTCCTCTTACTCTACTACCTACTAATGGCTGAAAAAGCGACGTTGATGACGTGTTTTGAAAAGAAAAAAGCAATTATTTTCTCCTTTTTCCCTCTCAAACAATCTCCTTAATATTGCGTAATTTGGCGAATATTTTATTTTCTTCTCCCCTCGGCGTTTCAAACAACAATTTCTACCGTTTCCAGTAGCAATTGGATATTATAGTGGGTGGTCAAACCGTATTTTTGTGGAAAAATAAGAAAGAAAGACGCGTTTGAAAATGGCAGCGCCATTGTCCTTAGAGAAGGGTCCACAAACGCACCCCAAAAGCGGCCAATGGGCCCTGTCAACGCTGAGAAACCGTTACCTAGGGAGACAGCACGCGCACGCGCACGGAATGTGACGGACGTCTATTGAAGGAGCCGTCAGGACCACCATTGAACTATAACACACTCTTGTCGTTTCCAATGACGACCGCCAGAGTGAAGTTGGAAAAGAAGTTGAAAAGAGGGACCTGGTACAATTCCCCGAGTACGTCGCCGTCTGGGCGCCGGTTGGGTGTGCCACTGGTTGACGAGAGAGAATTTTTCCGAAGAAAAATAGAGCAAGTTGAATAATAAAAAATAAATAAATAACAATTTTTAAAAATTATAAAATTAGTAAATCCGCGGTTTCCTCAACGTCAATTGCGAAAAAATATTGCGTCATAGTTCGTTCCTCTTTTTGTCTAGCCGACCAGCGCGTCTTCTTTCTTCATCACGACTGTCATTAAGCCGTGACTTTCTTAAAGAGAGACCGACTGAGCGGAAAATGCGTTTCAAATTAAAATTACCAAAAAAAGAAAGAAAAAAAAAACTTGGAAGAAAAATTTTTCAGGCTTTCAGTTTGCTAGCTTTCACTTTTGCGTGAAGTCATCGCTCAGTCATTCAAACGGGAACGAGATGAAAAGATATAAAACGCACGGAATAACGCAAGAAAAAAATTTTTCCAAGTAAAAATAAAAAATTAAAAACAACATTTAGATGTAGGAATTCTAGTCCCACAAAAAATATCTTTTCTGTAACTAGACTAGGCTATCAGTATATGGAGGTAAAGAGAAGGAAACCGCGTTGTCAATTGACACTGTTTAGTGTAGATCGAATTGCCTCCATTGACGAGGGAAACCATAGTGAGCCAACAAGGGGCATCATCTCCCTCTCACCTTGTCACGGCTCCGATGATCCAACACGGGAAAAGCCCCGGGGCCACCAAAATAAATATTTGCACAGACGCCACACTGACACTCTCTCATTATCCTTTCCCACTATAACGCGGGAATCTCGTTACAATTAATCGTCACGAAACCAGTTTTTAACCGAATTTAGTCGAAATTATTATTCAACAACTTTTTCACCACGCAATCGCAATTTAAACCCGTTGCCAAATTACGCGGTATAAATTCACAATAAATCACTTTAAAGAATCTAATTAACGATTTTCTCAGTCTTCCTCTTTTAATATAAACCTGTATTCTCGCAAAGTGCAACGAACACGTCAATTCACCCGAGGTCGACAGAAGGTAAAGACTCACGTGCGGGTTGTCGTTGCCGGGTGCCGCGACAGATGAGCGGGCGGTGCAACCAAGGCGCCGAGGTAACCAGATCGGGTCGGGAGGAGACCTTCGCGCCAGGAGCCCGCGAACGGGGCGTCCGCGTCTAATGCGAACTGACAACCGAAAGGAGGCACAACAGATGTATGCGTCCCTTAATGGAGGACGAGGACGAGGACTCGTGATGGGCGAGCAGGAGGTGGAGAGGATGTTAATTGAAGCGAGAGTATCACAAAATCAAAAGATAATTTGGAATTTGTTTATAGAAAATTTAAAAGCGTTTTTTGTTATCGACAGAATTGTGAAGTTGATGGTTGAGTTGTAAGTCAAATGCAAATTTTTGAAAATTATTTCAAGAGCGTCATGCTTACAAAAGTGGACAAAAGGTAAAATTTTTCGAGGGAAAAATAAGGCGTGTACCACGGGTCCAGTGCAATACGTGTGTCTTTTATAACGACTGACCTGCCACAAACACTGGATTTAAAGGATTAAATGTAAATTTTTACCGAGAAAAAAATAAATAAAATAGTGTTCTTCTGCGAGTGACACCGGGGGCACGGAGGAGGCGGAGGTGGACTCACGCAATCAGAGTGAGAAACCCCAACGACCCTGACAGAAGAAAAAAAAACTCACCACAAATTCGTAATGAACAACAAAAAAAAATAATAAACAAATAAAAAATTCTTCTCATTTTCACGCAAAATAAAACAAAATAAGATTAACGGCTCACTAATATCACCAGATAATTGGCTCACAATCGCGCACGTCTAATCTCTCAAAATCCGTACTCAATGATAGTAATTAACCAGCTTCCTCAAAAAGAAAGTACTACCATTAGTATCTTAATAAAGACACACTCAATATTGACAGTTTTCATTTAACCCTAAAAATATTTCACGAATTATAAACTGTTGCGTGCGTGACGCGCACGTGGTGTACGGAAAATAATAATTCTTTTTTCCATCATTCAAATCGCTAATCTTGCGTTTTTCCTTTTGGTTCTTTTATTTGCCTGCTCTCTGTTTTTGGCTAGACCACATTTAGACAATCATTTGAGCGAGAGATCTTCTCACGGACCCAATAGCTTCCCGTCACGGTTGTACTCGCCGTTACTGCAGCAAAGGATGCGTGTGAGCACGGCTGCAGAACAATGCGCCCGTCCGCAAGACACGCAAAGGGGGCGGACAGAAAACGAGATGGCGGCACGGGCACGGGGCGTAAATGGTTCCCGCAATTGTACGCTTCAAACTAGATCACGCTCAACCCATCTCCCCTTCCCGTATCATTTACACAATTTCGCGTAATGCTTCAGAGAAATACAGTAAATATCCTGTCTCGTCTTTGAACGGTGGATTAAAATTTTATGTTTTTTGGATTTAAAATTCGAAATTTGTCGAAAATATTTTGGTTGTTATTTGTATAATTATTATTAATAATATTCAAAGTAATCGATAATGTTAATATTTGATTACACGATTACCAGACACCAATAAATTTTGATATGTGATACAGAATTTCAATCGAAAACTATTAAAAAACTTTATCAACGTCGAGATTAATATCAACAACCAAACAAAATTATTGAAATAAATTGTGGTAAATTTCAGATCCAGTCGATAAACTAAATCTAATTATCTCCAAATCGATTAAATATTTATCAAAACACGAATTTTAATCCAGTTATTAAACGCTGCAAATAAATAAAAAATCCGTATTTCGTAAGAGGTTGAATGAGGTCAGCAACCATGAGCATAGTGAACGCTACCAGCTTCTAATTACTGGAAAAACAAAGAACATAACAATACCGAAGCCAAGCACGCATACGCCATCCCTCACGCCATCCTCGGACACCCAAACTCCGCTCGCTTGGCTGACCACCGTCGACCCTGGACCCGAGACTCCGGGGCGAGGGAACTCGAATCACGGCCGGCGTTAACGCGTTCCCCGTAGACCGGTTTAAGCTTGTAAACTCGTCTGTTCAGCGCTATTAATCAGGGTGTATTTATCATTAAAGCTTAATCGAGCTTAAATCTTATTCGCAAATACAAATGTTGTCGAGTTTATTGCGTAAATCGATTTTAAAGCGTTTTTTGCACAATAGGCCTAATTGTTTTGTTTCCGCACAAAGCCCATATCACTTTTTGAAAAATAAATTTTTAAGTGAGAAATTTAGGAGGTTAATGTGGTGAAATAATGTTTTTATTATTTTTTTTTCTCATAAAAGATGCGAGTTTAATGTTCGTTCTAAATCGAATAAATTTTTCTCACAAAATTCACGATATTATTCTTGCCAAATTTCACTCCTCCGTAAACACAAAACGAACAAAAGAAGACGCAATAAAAAAATTCCCACGACTAATTTACACAATAAAATACGATAAAAAACAATTTAAATTAACTTAATTTCAAAAACTGGAAAAATCTAACCTTAAATTTTCCCCGAAACTGCGCAACAACAACAACAACAACACCAAACATCAAACAAACAAACAGATCCAGGAAATAAAAACGATAAACGAAGAACAAAAGCAAAATAACTTCACCACTGTGTAATTAACTACTCTAATTAACTGACCTAATCTAATTACGACCCTTTCGTTATTCCACTGACTAAGTTTAAAATCAATCGTGAAGCAACATCGTCGCGGATAAAACTTCTCGGTTTCCAATCGACCGCTCGATTAAATCCCGCGACAAACTCGCATCAAACTCGGATCAAAAAGTTGAGTAAAGAATTTGTTGGGTGAGAAGTGTCCCTGAAACGCGATGGACTGTTATGAATCAACTCTGATTCCTCCAGCAATTAAGCCCAGAGCGAAAGAAAACACACAGGAAACAGGAAAGAAAGAGTACACTCAACGCATGTTAATCAAGGCCGCAACACCACAAACTACGATAAACGCTTTAACACTCCGATTTCGCAAAAATCCATCGGACAAAGATTAATTATCGTACAATCTTAACCTCCTTACAAAAATCGAAAACGTCGTGCGACTGGAATTTTTTCTCTCCCTAAACCCGCATCTTTAAAAATTCTGCCAAAAACCACCACGGGCAGATTCAACAGGATTCGAGCAGGTTTAAAAAACGTTTCTCTCAGCGGGAGACATCACCTGAACTGGCGTTACGAAATAAAACCAGATCACCAAAATATTCGCTTAAAATGTCCCAAAAATTGAGCTCCGAGCCCACCGTGAAAAAGGCGGAGTGCTTACCTGTCGTTGTTGTTGTTGCAATTCCGGTGCGTCCAGCGAAGACAGCGCGCGGGGGGCCAGCGTGGTCCACCGACGTCAGCGCCGTTTCTCCTCGCGCGGGTCCTACCGTCCACCTCGAGGCCGTCACGCGGGACTGAGCTGCCCTCTGGCGGCAACAACCAATCACTGCTCCGCTCGCAGCCACGTTGCGTCCCGAACGCTCCCGTTCGGCGCAACTCGGTACTTGGACTCTTTTCCCAACTCTCGTCTCCCCCTTATCCATTCGGTAATGGAATCGTCCACTATGGACAATTTTCACTTCCCCTACAGCTATATACCTGGACAAAAGGGTTTTAGTCACGAAAGACACTCGCTACAACGACATTCGTTCCTCTTTATTACAAACGGATTAAACGCATCGCGTTTTTCCATCAGTAAACAAAACCGTTCTCCCTTCAAATTGCCTTACAAATCTCAAAAACACACAAGAGAAAAGGAATTTAAATTGTTCTTCGCATTGTTTTCCCAATCCACCACCAAAAATATTTTCTCCATTTATTTATTTCAACGACACTCACACTTTTACTTTTACCTAAGTTAAATAACAACATCCACTCTTCTCACACACTTTGTCCCATTTCTTTTTATTAGTCCTCATCCCCGGCCCCTCTTCTCTATAACATTGTGACCAATGTCCAAGATTTCCCCCCTCGTAAATGTTCGGGGCTGGCCGGCACGTGAAACCGGGGACGCGGGAGGCTCAGTGGCGCGCGATTCATCGCCGGCAACCACGTAGAAAATTGGCGGATAATGCAGCGTAGCCCAGAGAGGGCTTTCCCCCGTAGACTTCGTTAGCATGAGAATACCTCGCGTGTTTACTCGCCGCTACAAACACCCAACCAAAGGACGCCCCCGTTCGAGACCCTTGGCCGAGCGGAAGTAAAGGGCAGTCCCCGCGCGCACGCCATCTTCTCGCACAAAAAAGTTCTTTTCTAAGAGAGAAATTATTTCATTCACCCAAGGCGAGTACTAACGTTAATAGCGGGGACAAAATTACAAGAATTAAAAAAAATTGCTGTGAAATTAAAACTATTTGTATATTAAAAGTGAAAAAAAGTTGATAATTTTTATAATGGAAAGTTGAAAACAAAAATCAAAATTGGGAGCAATATTCTAAAAAGAAGGCGTTGTCTAATCAGCGCACAACGGGCACAAGACTGAAAACGAGAGCTAATTTAACGCCATCTTCTATTGTTTGCGGTTGTAAACGTGCAACTTTATCACGTGGCACATTTGAGAGGAAGTGAGTCTCCACAGGGGAGAAACAGCGGGAGGTTATCAGATCTACAGCGGGATAATAAGTCCGACCGCATTCCAACAGAGGTGTGGGGGTGGTGATAAGCAGCTGTCACTCACCTGTACAAAGTGGGAAAACGAAATGACACCTGAAAAACCTTGGACGCGGTCACTTTCCTCCCTTCTTTTGAAAACAGAATTCACCATACACCATTAAACGTAATTTACGTTCGATATCATTCGTGACACGCGTCGCTCTTTTGACGCCAACATCGTCAATTTTCCTTCCTTGACAAAACTCGCACACGTCAATTTCAATATCGTAAACAAAAATTAAAAACCACAAGAATAAAAATACAATATACAACTAAGTCGAAGCCGACGACGACGACGACGACGAGCAAAGTCAGCATTACGCTTGGTTCGCTCCACAAGTGGCTCTCGAGCCGTTTAATCCTGTTGACTTAAGAAAATAATCTGCTGTTGCCGATTACGGATTACTCCAGCCCAAGTGTTTGGCGCAGATTATAGAAGACGACGTACGAAAAGAGCTCTCTCACACCTCTTTCCATCCAAACACCACAGAAGCGCACCTCTTGAACCCTGACCCATCCCTGCCCAGAGACTCTCCAAAACCGAGGACGAAACTGGAAAATCCACACCTGAGAAAGAAAGAAAGACAGAAATTCGCACATAAAATTTTCAAACCCCGGTGAATATTTTTCCTTTTCTTCGAGTGCTTTTATGACTGCCCTCACCTTTTCCCACCATGCATCGCGCTTATTGAAGATTCATCCAAGCACTGTTCCGTTTCGGAGCCTTTCCCGGAAATTATTGTTGCATACACGTGTGTTTGTGTGTAGACAAAATCATGTTTGTCCACGTCTTTTCCTTCCTTCCTTCCTCGTGCCATTCATCTCCATAGCGGAGTTATCGCAAAACTCGTTGTTCCAACAAATTACTCCACCATTAATCGCGCATTGTATTATACTTAATTACGACAACCAATGCGTCTTTCTGACAACCAACTCGACTACAAGATACTTTTTTCCGTTTCTTCTTTCTTATTTTCCCTTCACCAAAAAAGCTTTGTCCACCAATGGGGCAGCGACCACTCTCGGGTCAGTAACTTCAAAACTCGACTTGCAACCGTGAAAATGAAACGTAAAACTAAAACGACATTAAAAATTACCAAAAAATAATTTACTTTTGATACAGTAAATACAGTACTCCAACAAAAAATGAAAATAAAAAATAAATTCAATTCAATATTAAGTGAATCTTGATGAACGACGTGAATGACAATAACGATAATGGAAGCTAATGATAGGCCTAGTGGGGTGAACGATTTTCCACTGTATCTATGACACCTCCCTTTCCCCCCAGTTAGTGGTGGCGACCCCTGCGAGGTTTCCTCCTCTCCAATTTGGCCTCGCAAATAGGACCCTGGGTTGGTTGAAACGCAGCGGGGTATCCACCATGTCGTGTCCCCTCTCGCGCCCCCGCCAGTGCCCTGCCCGCGAAAATTGGTCAATTATCTCACTTTGAAAAGTGGCGGCAAGTCGCTTCGAACTAGTCCACGCATGCGCGAAGCGATGGATCGTGTTTCTTAACCCCTCGTGCGACAAATTTCTTCTCCGAAACACAAAAGAAGTGACCTTAAAAGAATTTTTTTCCACCAAAAAAAAATTTTTTTAAGATTTCGAAATTCGGAAATTGTCTAAACGTTTCACGTGTTTCGAGTTTGTACACAAATCCCGCGGGTGAAGTTTGAACCCCCAAAACTTCTCCTCACCCCCAATCGCTGTCAGACTTCTTTCACATGGCGAACAAGGCCATACATACACGCATCGCTCGCACGAGGGGAAATACCTGACAGGTGACAAACTCGTCCGCCTCACCTCCCCTTCTCTCTCATTTCACATCCAACAACCTCAACCAACCGTCCTCTAAAACCATTTTTCTATCCAAATTGTAATTAATACCACGTTTTAAACATACGTCTCAACTTAACCCTTTGAGAGGAAGTTATATTTCTTAAGGGCGATTACCATCTTGAACTCGGGTCAATTTTTCAGATGGTATCTAAATCTAAACCTAAATCCAACACAACAATTCCTCTTTAACTCTTTGTCTCCATCTACTCAATTACATTAATCTCCATTCTCAAATGTCGCGAACAAAAAATCTTTTTTCAAGAATAAAATTAATAAATTAATATATTTTAATTTAATTTAATTTATTTATCCTCAAGTCCACCTGTGATTTTTTTTTTTTTGTATCCTCTCTCTCTCTTTCTCGTCCCCGAGTTCACGCGTCATTCAATTCAAACCGAAACGAGTCGGCGTTCGGAGGGCGCCCTTATCACTCGCCACCACCGCTGTCATGGCGGGTTTTTCACGAGATCCCCTCGTGCAGCAAAAGACGCGCTTTTGAAATGAATGCGCGTGCACTTTCCTGCGGCGACGCACGTGACTGAATTTTCGCGGAAAAAGAATTCTAACGCATCACCGAGTAATGACAACGGCGTGTTTGAATAAAGAAAATCAACATTAATGAATTAATTACCAAACTCATCCAAAATACATTTCACTTAGAAAAACAGTAACGGTTGTGTTTAATTGATGTTTCGTTTCATTTAACAAACGTCGCGATTTAAATTGATGCGTGGAAAATAACTTTTAAAACATCACGTATTTTCTTTTCTTTTCTTTTCTTAATCTGTTGACTTTGATTGAGCGTACTTTCACTCTTTGAGTTTAATTGACGCGGTTGTACTCACTCTCAAGAAAAAAAACAAACAAAAATCTGATTCACAAAAAAATTTGACTTCGAAACGAACTATTATTTTTTACTCTTAAGTACATCCCAACACGAAATAGCGCTTTTAAATTATAAATGGTCAAAACTAGAGCATCATTAGCGCCAGGTAAACAGACCCCCTCAGGTGAGTGAACTCGCTGACACCGCTAAAGGCTTTATCCCCTCGGCAAGGAAGGGTCTCTTCCTCGAAGCTATATTTCGAGGTCAAGAGTGGCGGGAAGAAATTTAATCTGAAGCGAGGTATTTAAAGAATATTTTATTTTATTTTATTTTATGTCGGTTGGATTTTTTGGTCGCTCTTGTTGCGCAGGATGAGTGGTAATTTGCATAATGATTCACGGTTGTGTACGAGAATGGAGCGAAGTTGATGATGTAAGTTGAGTAAATTAAAACAAAAGCAATTAAATGAAAATAATAATGATATATTTTATTTCTAAAAAAATAATTAAATAGTGAGGTCGATTGAACGAATTCAGTTTATCACAAGTGCACATCTATACCGGATGCTCCTCTCAAAATTATAAC
This sequence comes from Stigmatogaster subterranea, assembly GCA_034696085.1. Taxonomy (NCBI): domain Eukaryota; kingdom Metazoa; phylum Arthropoda; class Chilopoda; order Geophilomorpha; family Himantariidae; genus Stigmatogaster; species Stigmatogaster subterranea. Next base: position 1,760 of record JAQIWS010001124.1, on the reverse strand, counting down.
AAAATTTAAAAAAAAAAAAAGGTAAGTAAAAAAATATCTCTTCAACTGTGAGTCAAGGCAGAGCGAATAATGCAATTTTCCAAGGCTGTTGCACTTCAAATTTTCCTTCAATTAACTCGAAACAACACGTGAGGTTACGTAAGTTTACCACAAAAAAACAAAAACTATCATTTTCTTCCACTCGTACTACAAAAACAACTCGCGTAAAACGACTTTTACAACTTAATACTTGTATAACATCCCCAGTTTTTGAAGAATTCAAAAACTTTCAGTCTTAACTCATCATCGCGGAAGTGAAACGCGTATCAAATTCTCATGCACGAGTCACGAAGATTTACAACCATCCAAAAAAAAAATTAAATCGGACGAATAAAACTGACAAACGTTTACGAAACAACTCTTCAAAAAATTCTCCACTTATTCATCCTCAGTCCTTGAGATAAAAGGTCAGAAATAAAAAAAAAACTAAAAATGCTAACTTTTTCCGCCTGACCACTCCCTCAAAGTCCCACGACAAGAACCAACCATCAACAAGTGGTTTCATCTCGCTACCGCCTCAGTAGCCCACTCGAGTCAGGTGAGCATTCGCAGATGGCTCATTAATGTGATCCCGAACTAGATAACGTCAATTCAACACGTGAACACACCACAAAACTCAATGCCACTCGTACAATACAACAACCATTTATTCAACAACTCAGTTCAATTTGACTTCCCCCACTTTTTAATTTTTAATTTTTTAGTACTGTACAAGAAAAAAAATTTTTTTTCTTCAAAATTAGACGTCCTACAAACACGTGACGTGAGGTGGAGGTTTTAAGTTACGTCATAAGTAATATTACCTCACCAACTTTTGTTTTCGTCAGCGCCATTTTCCGCCGATCAGGTGACAAATTGCTTAGCCCCCTACAATTGCGAGGCATTTGGGATGAGGTTGGGTCGTAGGGAGAGAAGGGGAATTAACCTCCACCCCCGCTTTTCTATCCCCCTCTTTTCCTCGGCGTGGGACAATAGCGGACCGCCGAGTACGCCCTCCCGAAGTCCTCAAAAGGTTTGGTGAGAGACCCCATCTGCTGCTGTAGCCGCAGAAAACAATGGCGCCCTCTGGCGTGATACGGGGGCGGGAAAGAGAGTGGGAGGGAGGGGACTTGATGACTCTCTCTCTTTTTCCCCACGCACTCAATATTTAGCCGCCAAAGCATCACAAACACCGCAGAGAGTCGAATAGAATTTCACGTCAACGTTGAATGAACGTGTGACCAGAAGATTAAAAAAAGAATTAAAATTCCGGTAATTACAACATTAAATTATTTTCAGATAAGTAATTAAACGTGATTCATGACTGTTTATATCGAAGACAACTTAACAACATCCCGAATGTTAAAGTCAGTGTTGTAGCAAAAAATGAGAAAATTTTGGGTTAATTAAAAAATCAAAAATGTATAAGTTTAAAAAATTAATGGGAAAAAAAAATTGTGTATTGTTCGTGATTGCAGGTGTCAAGGTGAGAACACTTTTTAGAGAATGAGGAAAAACTGTGAATAATAATAATAACAACGACCACGTGTAGTTATGTATCCGCTCCAAAGAACCAACGAGCAAAACCGAAGACAAGGACGGAAGTGGACAGCAATTGTATGCAGATGAGAAGTTCGCTGTGAGGAAATATAAACAAAAAATGAAATAAATGTAAACTTAAAATACCCAAATAAATAAAAAAGCAAACCAAGCTAAACTGCCTCGAGGAAAACAGCGTTTTA
>JAQIWS010001123.1:0-13273 GCA_034696085.1 Stigmatogaster subterranea | reverse complement strand
CTACCATGTTCGCCTTTCATGCAAATTGGAGAATTTTTCCCTTGCAAAGCTTTCTCTACATTCCAAACTAAAACCCTTCTGTCATCACCACCTAAAGTAAATACAAGTTGGTCAAAAACAGTTTTAGTACGAATGGCGGTTTTCTCGTTGATTAACGTACAACTTCTTACAACTAAATTGTTTATTAACACAGCAAAATAAAATTTAAAATAACGCAATTTTGTACCCGAAACAAGCCACTCTCCCTCATTAGAAAATTCGATTGCATTCACACAACCGTAATGTGAATATAAATCTTTTCTGTAAAGGTTACGAGCACGGTATAGTCTATCTTTCATCAAAAATACTCCCGAATTATTTCGTTCACTGTACTCCCTAGTATGAATAAACTTTAAGGGAGATAAATACGTTGTATTTCTGATCGACATGATCGAAAATACGAATGACTACTCTAATTAATTGAACGAAAATAAGCTTTTTTCTTCCGTCACCAAAACAGTCAGCTGCTCGGAAGTAATGGCGATCCTGAAGTATAGGCGTCTCACCGATCGGCGCTGTTTTTATTTCACAAGTTTTTTTCTTCTTTTATTTACACGAAACATTCGTAATATTAATACAGATTTTTTACTTAACTATCTTAAGACTTAAAATGTGTGTAATGCATTCTTTTCAACGGTTATTTACACGCTGGTTACCATGGTAACGCATCGTATACAACATGGTTAGTAGGTTTGGTTTGTAGTTCGTTTTTTTCGATTTTTTTCAAAAATTTGTTTAACTTTGACGTTATAAAATTTGTTATGTTTTTAGCCGACGACAGTAAAAGAAGCGGTGGCAAAATTGGTATTTTTGTAATTATAATTTTTGTGTAGGTATAGAATCTAGATTAATTAATGGATTAAATCGTACGGAATAGGAAGATAAAACTGGAATTCCGCCTTCACAAATGAAAGAAGTGAAATTGTACGGCCAATACCCTCCGATTGAAAAATTGGATGCCACGTTATCCACTCTTACGGCGTGCGAGTACGGTGACCTCCGATTTAATTTTTTTTTTTTAAATTAGCGAGAAAAAAAAACCAAAAAACGAAACTAAAACATTTCTCAATTACTTTAGGAAGTTAAGTTTATCTACGAATGCAATCGAGAAAATTACGAATTTAAACGGATTGAGTACGTGGATTTTCTCTAGAAACACGTTAATTATTTCACGGATCTACATTATTAATCCATTATAGAAAACTTAAAGACGTTGTCGTTGGGTAGAAATTACATCAAATATCTAAGTGGACTGGTAATAAATTAATTCCAAGGATATTATTTATGCTTTAATTAACCTTGCATTTTAGGAAGTTGTTGGTGAAACGTTAGTCAACTTATATATTTCTTATAATTTTATCGAAAAATTAAAAGGAGTAAACGTTCTGAAAAAATTAGAGGTATAAAAATAAAAGTAAATTCACTGCCAACTTGGAGAAAAAATAACTTTTATTTCACGCAGACTCTATACATGTCAAACAACAACGTCAGGGATTGGAATGAATTTCAGCGATTGGTATGCAACTAAGAGAAAATAAAAATCGTTATTAAAATAATAAGCACCTAATATTATTTCTGTTTTGTAGGCAGAACTTCCATTATTATTTGAACTTTTATTTGTCGGTAAGTACAATTTTTTTAGGATTTAATTTAGTCAGTGAAAAATTTAAATAATTTTTAGGTAATCCTTTGGAGGAAAAGTCAACTGCGGAAGGAATTTGGAGAGACGAAGTTACTAAGCGATTACCTCGTTTGGGGAAATTAGACGGTAAGTTATGGTTTTAAATTAAAGCTGCTTTTATATTAATAAATACTGAGTTTAGGAGCGCCCATTGTGCGACAGGAGGAGGAGATTGCTTAGATAAAACGCTCTATATTTCCAGCTTTAACAGAAATAATTTAAACGTGAGAAAATTTGATAAAATATCAGTATACGGTTTTAATCAAAATCATTATAAATGGCTGTACACAAGGAAAACTAATAAATGTTTTTTTTTCAACCGACAACTTTTTGTGATTTTTTCCCTTCACTGCACAATTCAATCAAGACAAACAAAAGATACATTTTTTTAAAGGTAAAATTTTGAAAATAAGATAAAACATTGATACATTAATTAATGTACATTAAAATGGCGATTGTTTCAGTATCTCTGATGTTGAATTATTTTTTTTAAAACTACAATGCAAATATGTGAATAAAATTAATTTTCTTACAGAACTTTTTTTTTAATTCGAAGTAATTCAAAAAACAAAAATGCAAGGTATTTTACACATGAGGTTTATATACAAATGAAACAAGCTATTATGTCTTAAAACTTTAAACAGCAAAATATTTTTCAGTAATATACATATTTATACATTTAGATTAAATTGTGATAAGCAAAATACTATACATGTGAGATCAATGTCTTATACCTATTTCACTAAATGTACCACAGGCCACTTATCACATGTGACAGCAGAATGTAACAAATATAGGCTGCACAAAATTTTAAAATTGTTTAACTCGTGAATAAAAACAATTATCATAACCAAACGAATAATAAAAATGTAACAGTTCATGTCCAGTTTCATTCCTTAAATATTATACTTAGTGCTTACTTTGTACACTACGTGAAATTTGTTCAAGTTTTGAGTTTTTTATTTATTTTGTGGATATTTACGTTCAATAGTTAACGATAATTATCAAATTGTTCAATGTCAAGGATTTAAGGTCGATAATTTTTACTTGCACTGCCATTTTCTTAAAAGTACAAAACAAGTTCAAGTAAATTTTTATACAATAATATAATGATAAATGTTTAAAGACTGCTTCAGTCTACACTGTAATTTTTACAATTACTGAGCTTTGGTTGAATTATGATTTATATAAAAAAGTTTCTTGTTGAAATTAAATTATTACAATTCATCACGTACTGGCACAAAAATTTATGCGTCACATGTCGATGGAAAGGATAAGATGATGGGGGAGCACCATTAAAAATATTTAGTGGGACTACTTTAAATTCTTACGACTTATTGAAATTGTTACGCGAATAATAAAAAAACTGTTAGAATTTTATACACAATTTCATTTCTTAAAACAAAAATCTCCATAAAACAAAAGCAAAGAGTTTGGTATGGGGAGGTTTGTAATAAAATCAAATGAATATTTTTTCGTAATAAACATTTGAGCAAAATTAAGTTTTAACCGATTTTGATAATTAATCAGTAAAATTCTATATGGTGGACTTTTTCCTTTTTCCTTTGAACTTATAAAAGAACTTGCATTGCTTATTAAATTAGGGCACTTGAAAAAGGTGCAAATTCTGTCGAAATCGTTAAGTGCACGTTGGAAAAAAGTGGGAGGATGAAAATAAAACGTAATATAACATGTCAAATTGAAAAATTCACAATTACGGAGTAACAAATTTATACACAATCAATTGTACATTAGATTAATACTTAACGAAGTCAAAAACAGTAACAGAATTTAAAATCTTGAAACGTAAACCCTCCCATGCCAAACATGAATTAAGAGAGAATAAAAAATTTACTGATCTTTTATACCAATAATTGTAGAATACTATAATAAAATTTTTGCCATCAATATTACAAATTAACCAACCATTCCAAAATTACGCTAAAACAAGTTTTGGGCAAGAACACTGCACATTGTGCGCAAAATGATACACGATATTCTAAAGCATGACCTAAAATGGAAGGTTTGTTATTTTTTACAATACGTTATTTTATCTTTGGAGTTACCACATAGTAAATGTACAAAAATAATTATATATATATATATATTTTTTGTAAATTTAAATCTTACTTCAATTTCAATCCGCCCCTTTAGCTACATTCAGCAGCAAATACAATTTTTTTACTCACTACCAGAGAATAATAAAACACAAAATTAAAGATAGCCAAATTAAAACCATCTTTAATTTCTTTTAAACATATATATATATAAAAAGAACTTTGATTGAGTTTTTAAATCAAGGTAAGAAAACGAAAGGCGTTTTTAGCCTGTTGGCTTGGCTGTTAATCGGTTAATTATACGCGTGTAACTGTAAAACATGTTGCAATTGTAATCACAAACAATATTTAAGTTTGTTACAAAAGATATAAGAAATATTATTTTTACTACGATTAACGTAAATTTACTTTGGCTTTAATCAAGTCATCGTTTATTATTATTTTTTGTTCTTGTAAACGCGTCCACTGAAACTTTACTTTACAAACCGAGCAAGTCACGTTATTAGTAACTTAACTTAGCAGTCTTCACAATTGTCTACGTTCAATATTTCTAAATCTATACCAACTACGACAAATAATAAGAAAATGAGTCTACCGTATTAAGATTGTAAACGTTATTGGAACAATTCTAAAAGTCTTTTTTAGACTAGAAATAAGTGATCTTTTCTGAGTGAAATCCAGCACTGAATAGATGACTCGGAAAAACCATTTAGCTTAACGTAGCTGTTTTTACTATAGTAATCTAATCGCGTAACATAAATTTTGTCTTTCCGTCTTTGAAATTATTTCGGGCAGAAAATGCACAATTCTAACAACTGCCGTATAATTTTCGAATAAAATTCAATAATTTTTTTTTTCGCGTAAAAAACGAATTGACAGAAATAACTTTGTGCTAAAACTACTAAATGTAACGATTTGATAATTTAGAAGGAAAAAACAATTAATTATTAACACCATTTTTTACGTTTTGTAAACATTTTCCCAACAACAACATTACAATAGAGTTATTAACTCCATAAACTCTTACCTTAAAACACTCTAGCAACAGATCAATGGAAGGCACAAACGAATTCTATTGACAAGAGCTGATGTTCTAAATTTAATTGTCTACAGCTGCGTGGAAGATGTGCTTGAGTACCCACTGTATTCAGTCATGCGTGAGCTGCCTCAATCATACCTGCTTGTGCGCTTATCAACATCACCTTGTCTGTGACTCTTCATATGAGCACTGCGACTTTTTACCTTAGGAAATACTCTGTCGAAACAAAACGAATAAAAAATTGAGATTCAGTTATAATTTGGATAAATAGTTTCTAATATTGAACTTACTTTCCGCATATTTTACAAGGAAATTCTTCCGGCAATTCAGAAGATGTGTTTGACGTTGAATTGTTGTTTATTGGTGAATATGCTTTCACGGGATCCAAATGATCTCGATCTGGACTGCACGTTGGTCCATTCTCCGGCCGTCCGGGTATCGTGTTTCGCCCGTGAATTCGGACATGACCATTTAAGGCCTGTCGAGATACAAAGGTCTGACCATACAAATAAGAAAACTCTGCTCATCTAATCTCAGCGCGTGTTAATTCTAAGCTTAACTACAAAGAACTTTTAGTTTGTGTTATTACTTACTGCTGTGCAATCGGGAAATTCACAAGCAAATTTATCATGTGCAGAGTTAGCTGGAGAATCTCGTCCCTTTTTGGATAATAAATTAATATTAAAATTTAAGTTAGATTATTACCAAAAAAGTTGAAATATTTTTTATTACCGTGTAACTGAATGGTGACCCAGGATCGTATTTTGAAACCTGTTGAGATTCTATATCCACATCAACATCAGAAACACCTTTAAAGCGCAAACCGCACATATTCTCCTGCTCTCTCTTTCTTCGAGCTACTCGGTGACGCTTGTATTCATCAGGGCATACTTTTTTCCATAGGTAATAGAACTGAACGCACTGTTTTACAGTTTTGTTACATAACTGAAATTATAAATTAGACAACGTAACAACAAAATTAGCACAGTATATAATTCAACACGCAATACCTCTTGAGCTATGGAAAAGAAATCCTTGTCACATTTATTTAGAGCCTGGGTATACGAGAGTATATCCTCAGCACTCCAAGTATCACATTCTAAAAAAAAAAAAATACATACGTCACTTACAAAGTAAAAAAATGTCATACACTGTATTTTAAATGCAACTTGCCAGTAAAAGGATAGGTGAGCAAATGATGACCACTGGGTAATTTTGGAGAAGGATTCATTAACCTTAACAACGCTTCCTGTTCATAAAAATAATAATAATATGTAGTTAGCATAAAAACTTAACTTAATTTTAAGAGACATTACCTGCAAATTTCCATCGACCAATTGCAGAATCATTAATGCATATTCCTTGTTCCGTCCACCACCCGGCACGGCAGCACAGCAAGCAAATTCCAGGAACGTTTCCACTGAAACACGGATGAAAATTAAAATCACGTGCGTATGAAAAGCAATTTGATCATGTAAGAGATTTCTAACCAAACTTTCTCAGTTCATTTGCATCATTTTTTAACTTGCATCGCGCAAACACTTACCGTCTTCATCTGACAAATTGCTTTCCACTTTGGGATCCCATACCAAATCGGCTCTCTCTATCTCGGTAAACCTATCGAGTGAATTTGCTGCAAAACAAAGCGTCTTTCATTAATCACAAAGCATAAAGCGCTGTTGCGTGAAATTAATATAGCTAGCCACATGATAACGAAATGTGTTGAGTCATTACGTTCTGTACATTTACGAGTGGTTGTCATGTTATGTATAATATGTAAGTAGCCAGCAAACCAAAAGTTTTACTGATAGATATTGACGCGCAACCACCTAGCGTCATTAATTACATTTAAACTACGAAAATTAAATTGGCGGGAAATAAGCAAAATCTGATATTAAAAGCGGATGGAAAAAGGAAGCAAAGCAATAGTTACTACAAATAAAAATAATTTTATAAGCAAGATAGACTTATTACATGGCAACATAAAGTTTACTGCAGCATCACAAAAAATAACCAAAGAAACCCGTTTATTGCAAACAGAGATGATAAAGAAAAACATCGAACCTCGAAATATTGGTAGAATAGCTTGATATTGGGATCCAACGTTGACATGTCTGGAAAAAAAAATTCAATTATATTTTTAACACATTCTATGTGATTCCCAATTATAGTACAGTATACTTACGGTTGGACATCCGTTTCTGGGGGTTCACTTATTTCCTCCTCCACAGAAAATCCTTCTGTTGAGTTACCTTAAAATTAGGATAGTTGGATAAATTATAACTTTAACTTATTCTGGATAATTTGATTTTTATCTTTAGTCACTCACTTCGGCGCGAACTGCTAAACCTAGGTGTTAATGGTGCAGATTTTGGAGTGGCTGATCCTGAACTTAAAATGTGCCAAAACAATCCTGATCCGTTCCTCACAGGACTGAGCATGGGTGGGGGTGTATATGGTGGTGGACTTCCAACTTTTACTTCCGAATTGGGATCCCACTGCCGAGGTGATCGCAGTTGACTCGGGAACCGGCACATACTTGTGTTAACGTGGGGAGGGATAAAGAGCGGTTCGGGTCGGTGTTTCTTCTTCGAACGCATCGGACTAGCAGGAATGGTCGATGGATTTAGGAAAACATCGTCGTCATCTTCCCGCTCCAAATGAATTTTTGGCACAGTCAACGTAGAACTTGCCGCGGACGTCGGCGCAATTTGAGATGGCAAACACATATGCTGCATACCACCACTCTCAATTGGAGGGACTGGGGCCTCGATTTGAATAGGAAGTTGCGATTCAACATCACTCGTAAATATAAAATCCAGAGGACGCGAGTGAGACCATTGAGCAGTAACAGGCGTGGTTGGTGAATTGGGAATGGACGCGGAAGTGGTAGGCTGCAGCAGAGGCGAGTGAAGAGGTGAATGAATAGTTGATGGACTTTGAGGCATTGATGTGGTGTTCTGAGGTTGGATGATGGTAGGTATGAAAACGTCTCCGGGATCAGAGCCAGTTCGTTGAGCTCGTTTCCCCGCCACTTTACGTCTTATTATGTCAACTAACGCATTGTTGGCAGGGGGTCGTCGTGGGGCGAGAAAATGATCTGAATCTGAATGGCGACGGAATTTTTCAGATGGAATCAGAGGTTGGGACAATAAACCCTGACGAATGGTCATAAGGTCCTCCTGCAGATCCATTGGTAAACCCTCGTTTAAGCTATCTAACTGTATCGAATCCGTTCCAGTTGAATCATCCAAAGATGGGATCATTTGAAACTGCTGATTACTTGCATCTAAAATAAAACATTCGGTTGACAATCACGATGTACAAAAATAAGTTTTGATTTTGATTACCCGAGTAATTTCCCAATGGTGGTGTGTACACCTGGGGATTGACAATTCGCTTCTGAATAATTTTCTCTTCAATCAACGCGCGTACGTTCATGCTAGCCGTTTGTAATGGTGGATTATGACCACCCGTTTCTGTTTTCTTTTCAGTCTTTTTGTTCGAATCATTATCCTGAAAGAGATCATTTTTTTTTCTCAGGCAAATTAACGTAGAAAGTTGAAAACGTAGTCCGCTCTTGAGCAGAATTTTTATTTTCTTCATTAACGTTTACGTACTGTTAGTGTTAATTTGCTTAACGTTGCAATTATCAATTATACCAATACTCTGCTGCACTCACCCTCTTAAAATAACCGCCGTGCAATCTCATGTGGCCATTTAAAGCGGGGACGTTCTTAAATTTACGATGGCACAATGGACATTCTGCAGGTTTTGGCTCTTGCCTGAAAAATGAGAGCACTTTTAATCTCAATCTCAGATTAGATTTCAACGATTAATACTTACGTAAAATTTGGTGCTGGCGTGACCTGAAACGGCAACTAAATATTCAAAAACAAATGTTTTACATTCTTACATGTCAAATATTAATGATAAATTTACATGTCCTATCCATTGTCGTTGCTGCGGTTGAGCAGTTAATTGATTCTGCTGAGACAACGAAATGGGCAGATTTTGCAATTGTTGCATTTGCTGATGCGATGACATCATTAAATCAGACGGCAATAATTGGTTACTCGTTTGAACTGCTCCCGTTTGATTCTGCGTCATGTGAGAGTTTTGTTCATCAACCTGAACAAAAGAAAAATATAGTACGATATAAACTTAACAGATAAACAAATACGACATTGTCTTTTATTTTACAATTACAGTACCTGAGATAAAGTCATTCTCAAAATTTGCCTTTCGTTAATGGACATCATATTTGCATCTGAATGCTGGGACCGTGGCGTGTGGATTGGGCTACAACTCGCATTGGAAGCAGTAGATGTTTGCGGGAGCATAAATCCGTCGGATTGTGGACTGTGAGACGAGGAGTCTTGAAATACCTAAGATTTACATTTTTCAGACAGATTGCACGCACAATAAAACATCACAACCAACCTGTTGATTCAAATAAGGCTGTTGTTGCGTTTGTTGCGGTTGCTGATGCGGCCAACTGAGCAAGTTGTTGACAGGTTGTTGAAATGCGAGGATCTGCAATTGCTCAGTAGCGGTAGTCGACGTTGCGTCATTCGACGATGTGGCAGCAGTGTGCACAGCATTTGAAGTATTATATGGCGATGGTGATGGCGGAGCGTATTGAATTCGGTTTGGAATGGGCACTTTGGTCACAAAGGAACTGCCCGTATCTAGTTTATTATCCGAAAAAGGTGGCATGGCACCTAACGTTATAGGGCCCCTGATCCCAGTGGTAGGAATAACAGCGACACCTGATACTGGAACCGAAATGCACGTGCTAGCTGTCGACGAATGATGATTCTCCGTGTGACGTCTCAACGAACGTGCATCGCAATAACTTTTACCACAGCCTTCCACTTTACATTCATAGGGTTTCTTCTTTCTATGAGTGAGCATATGCCCGTTTCTGAAAGGAGGAAATAGCCCACGTTATAAAAATTTGCAAAATAAGCTGAATATGTTGAAAAATATTTAAACTTACAAATGATCCTGTCTTTTAAATGCTTTCGAGCATAATTGGCAGACATATTTGCGTTCATCGCTGTGTGTCAGTTTGTGTTTGGCCAGAGCGCTGGAGTTACTAAAAACTTTTCCACACTGGAAACACGCTTGAACGCCTTGCCGGTTCGGTGATGTTGCTTTAACTGGTTTTTTAATCCGAGATTTATCTACGGAGAGCTTACTTAAATCAGTATTCTTGATTTCTTCCGTACTACCTGAAGCGAGAGGGAAGGAAGCGAAAGCACACGGGAAAAAACAAGAAAATATGTAAGCAAAAACGTATAGCGACGTCAGATGCGCCAACACAAGTAATTTTACTCGAGAAAAACATTAATTTAAATCATGCGAAGAATTTTTTTTTTTTCATTCCGTCGGTTGTTGCTCTCACGCAAAATTTACTAATCATCATTTCAACATTTGTTATAATTAAAAGTGTGACCGCTTATGCGAAAATAGGCAAATTTGCAAATTTTAATTCACGGTCGAAATTGAAAAAAATCGAGAATGTGAGCACATGTGAAAAAGAAAAAGAAAAACTGGGATATGAGCGAAAAACAATTGCGGAAAATTTGATTAAAACTTTGACATTTATGAAATAAGGTCATGATCCAGTGATATATTTGTTAAAAGCTCACTTGTGTGACATTTCGTTGGAATATGGGTTGGAAGGAAATTAATAATTGCATAGCATTAATGAGATGAAGAAAGCTTTGCAGCTCGCTTACGGCATTAAACTAAATCACATGAATTATTCCCAGTTTTCACTGACGGTGTATTAATTTTCCAACATGGAACACGCAAACCAATGAATCGCGCATTTGAAAATAAATTAGTAATTACCTATATTGTCCGCAGTTGTGTCGTTGATGCTGCTCAGATTACTGTTTTCGTTAAAGGCATCAGGATTGTTGCTAAATGTCTGAGGTGACAGTTGCAAATCTTGATTAGGCTCCATGTAAGAATCCTGACCGGTGTCACCATCAAACAAATCAAATGCTGAGGCCGAACTTGTGCCCGTGTTCGTAACACCCAAGTTCCCCATAAGTCCTTCATCGAGAGAACTTAACTGACTTACGTTCACGTCAAATGGTCCTTCTTGAAGAATCACTGAATCAGGGTAATTTATAGCACTCAACATAGCATCTCTAGATGTTTGGTAGCGTAGCACAGCTTGGTGATTTGTGCTGCTATTGACGGGGCTCGGATGATTTCCATCTTGCACACCTGATATCGCAGCTACAGATAACGGAGACGATCCCTTATCCAAACCAAGCACCAAATCTGCAAACGCTCCCAACTTGTCACTTTTTTCGTTATCAGACCCCGGAGAATAAGCAACGTAAGTCTTAGGACTTGCTCCAGACTCTGTCGCGTTTGAGTGTAATCCTGACGAACATCCATCATCCTTCTCTTCCTTCACGTAAACGGACCCACGTGACGAAAACTGACTATCTTGATATAAAAACATGTTTGCCGGTGCTCCGTACTGTACTTGAAATGATGGGTTTGAAAGCCCAATCGAGTAGTCTTGCAATTCCTTATAAAAAAATATAAAAAGATTTAAAAAAGAACATCTTTAGTTACACATCAGTGCATTTGAATCGTGCACATCACTTATTTTTTACCTGCATTCGGTCTACTGAATTGAGTGGTGGCATTTGAGAAGGCATCATAGCAAAACTTTGGTTGGGTACCGGATTGGTGTTGTTAAGAGACTGTTTGGAAGGATTACTCATAACTACATTACTCTGAAACGAACCGAAAAAACCACAATGATAAACAGACTAAAAAGTGAGTATTAATAGGTTTCGTTTTATTTAAAACTAACATAGGCCTAAAACCAAATCTGCACGAAAGCCAGTGGGTCAAGGCTGTATATTGAAAAAAGCAGTCACAATTGAAAAAAATTAATTCACTATTGCTGCACCTTACAGTCGTATTCAACTTTGTGCACACCATAAACAACCTGTCGTGCAAACAGCTTTTTTGCCAATCAAAATCAACTTCATCTGAACAGATTATAAGGGGTTTGACTTGAAATAAATTGCCGTCATTTTCCGGTAAGTAAAAAACGAAAAAAAAAATACGTCACAGTATGGCGTATTAATACATAAGTAAATGGGGAAAAGGTTATCTCAAATACGCACGCTTAAAACCCAGATTTGCTACGTAATGTGTAATATTCCCGCGCAATTGTTTTCCCACACTTTCCACCAAACACGTGCAGATTCCATCACTTTAACGATCAATCAACTGCAACAGAAACAGCTGGTGAAAAGAAAAGATTGATGTTTTCACAATATTTTCTCCAACGATAATATGCAATAATATTTCAAAATTTTAAAATTTTTTAATGACATCAACCGAAATGATAACGTTCTCTGCTCCACTCCCATCTTTTGTGACATTGGAGATTGTAGGTTTGGAATTAATCCCCTACGTGCACTCGCTCAATGCGAGCTAACTTTGCTTGCGGACAAACTTTACTAACTATTGCAAATGCTAATCTCTTTAACGAAGGATTGATAGCATTAAAGGCATCTCTTTCCTTCGTTATTATCGCGTTATCCCTCGCGCAGGACTTGAAAATCCACCACGAGCGGCGCGGCAGAGAAGGAAGGACGAGTGGGTCGGATTGAACCTCCTTTTCGGAGATACACCTGTGATGCAATAGCTCCAGAAGTGGATGATAACCCATCTTTAAAGTTGGGTTGTTGCATTTACTTACTTATGTTTCCTAAAGCTTCTTCGTTCTGGTGATTGCAACCATCAAAAACATAGTTGCCTACATGGGTTGTGAAGCAATCGAGTTAACTTCATCTACGTATTTACTCATTACTTCAGTTTGGTCTACTGCGGAAGAGCACGATGAAAAATAGTTCCACGTTAATGGTTGAAAGTTACGTAAACGAACCACGTAACTACGAATAAAATATTAAACAAGAGTGTTTGAGAGTAGTCTTATCTGGTCACGCGAAATAATCTGCTCATTTTTATAAATGCTTAATTTGTGACGGATGAATATTTTTTCCATTTTAGTGATGAGTCTAACGTGTGGGACGTCGGGAAAATTGACGTCACTTTCAAAATGGTGGACGACAGCGAGCATAGACGGAGGAATTCGGATAGCGGGATGACGTCTGAAGGTATAGTTGTGAGCAAATTCAGGCCAATGTGGGTTTTCCTACCAAAATCGAACAACACGGGTTTTGACATTTCAAGGATTCTTTTATTTTAATCGCATTGTTTAAACAAAAACTAAAATAGCCGTTAACGAACGAATCAAGTTGATTATTATATTACGTTTTGGCATACATGTTACGTTCATGTTCGTAACCTAGGCCTAACCTTCCAAATTGATAAAATAATTTAGAGAATAGTTTGGCAAATAACATGCGTTCGATTAGTATCATTAACTTGGCAACCGTTTATTTT
>JAQIWS010001122.1:0-13275 GCA_034696085.1 Stigmatogaster subterranea | reverse complement strand
GTTGCAACAATGTATAATTGTTAGTAACAATGTTGCAACAATGTATAATTGTTAGTAACAATGTTGCAACAATGTATGATTGTTAGTAACAATGTTGCAACAATGTATAATTGTTAGTAACAATGTTGCAACAATGTATAATTGTTAGTAACAATGTTGCAACAATGTATAATTGTTAGTAACATTGTTGCAACAATGTATAATTGTTAACTTTAACCCATTCAACAATTACAAATCGTGTTCATCTTCCTACCAATAAAACATATATATCTATAACATACTGTGTAATGCATATAACATTATAACACAACAATATATCTTGCAGTTCAACATCATTCTGCAACAATCCTCAATTCTTACCTCATTTTATTCTTTAGATTCCGCAATCCAGGCATCTCGAACTCCTCCCTCGTTGGCAACTTACTACAACGACAACAAAAAAAGAAAATAAATCTCATAAATTTTATTTCAATTCTTCTAAAACATAAAACCTAAAAAATATCATAAAATTCCATCTCGAAACAAAAAGATTAAAAACTAAATTAATAAATTACTCATTTTATCGCATCCAACGCGCAACAGGGCCCTCGTGACCCCCTCTTAAACAACCCCAATCTCTTATCCCGCGCAAAACCAAATTACACCCACACAAAAGTAGAAGGGGAAAGGGGGATCCACGACCACGGTTCCCATGGAAATATCCTCAGTCTCCCTTTTTATTGTTTCCGCCCATCTCATGTTTGTGAACCCCTCCTCCACTCCCCCCTCTTGGGGGTTCCCCCCCTCTAGCGTCCAGTCGACTAAACTAAAAGCTTTTCGCGTTCACGCTGACGTCATTCTAACCGAAGCAACATGGAGGGGGATGATGAGGGGAGAATCCATGACGCATGGCGGACATCCAACAATGCGGGGTTAGGGTAGAGTTAGGAAAAAAAATGGGGTAATGTAGAATTGAGCGTTTTGAATATGGCCACCTGGTTATTGTTGTTAGGAATCAATCAAACAAACAAATAATAATGTAGTGGGGTGTGGTTTGATTGGTGTAATTGACAGTGATGCGATCCATTCGTCGAAAAGATGGGGTTGTTGTCGCGGAGAAAAATGAGTGGGAGAAAAAATTAATGCGTTGAGTTGGAGATATGTCGACTGTATAGGGGAAAAAGGGAATGGTGTCGGAAAGAATTGTCGATACTTCGGTTCACTTTTGATGGAAAATCTTTGTCGACAAAAGTGTAGCGAGTTAGAATATTTGTCTACCAAAGACCTTGTGACGAAAATGAAAGTCGACTAAAATACACTATCGACTAAAAAAATTGTCGACAAAGTCATTACTTGTCAGAATATTACGTCTTTCAAGGGCATTGTCGAAAAAATTGATTTGTCGACCAAAATATTATCTACCAAAAAATTTGTCGACAAAGTTATTACGAATCCTAAAATTTTGTCGATCAAAGACGTCGCCGACACAAATGAATAGTCGGTCAAAGAACTTGACCATATAAATACTTTGTCGAAAAAAATTTGGGTCAAAATAATTTGTCGATCAAAGACCTTCTGGGTAGAAATGTATTGTCGATCAAAAACTTGTCGACAAAGTCATTACTGATCAGAATACTAAGTCTTTCACGGGCACTATCGAAAAAATTCAATTGTCGACCAAAAAATTTGTCGACAAAGTCATTACGGAATCGCAAAATTTTGTCGATCGAAGACGTCGCCGACACAAATGAATTGTCGGTCAAAGAACTCGACCATATAAATATTTTGTCGAACAAAAAAATCACAGAAAAAAATTTGAATAAAAATAATTTGTCGATCAAAAACCTTCTTGGTAGAAATATTCTGTCGACCAAAAACTTGTCGAAAAACAATAAATTTTCGATCAATAACCCTTTCATCTAAAACATAATGCCGCTCGAAATACTTGTCGACCAAAAAACACGCCGACACAGCTATCACACACAACAACATTTTCCCGCTCTAAAATTTGTCGCTCACGGCACGTGTCGACCAGAAACCCCGTCGATCACCAACTCAACCTAACAGAAAAATACTCATCAAATTTTCCCCCAAAACTACTTCGCCCTAGAAAAAAAAAATCTTTTTCCAAAAAACAGACATCGAGACGCGCCAAAAACTCCATCTGCATTCACAACCACCCCCGCATTTTAGTCACCATGCCAACTACTATTTCCACGATCCACATGAACAATGACAAGTCCCGAAGTTGACCCCCTTCCCCCACCCTTTAATCGCCTCAGGAACCCCCCCTCTTTTCAGCGTTCCGCGAGTAATCAGATGATGGTCGTGTGACAATGGATGCACCAGACGCATCAGTCGACCTTTGTCTCTCGTACCCCACTTTTTCTACCCCTCCTTCGACCCCCCCTTTCCCCCTACTCTGTCACGTGATCGATTGATTGCTGCATTAGAAAGAGAGGGGGCGACCAACGACAGCCATAAAGGCACGCGCCGCGCGCGTCTGATGGACTAATTAGGTCTGCGACACCTCCCCCGCGCAGATAGCTTTCAAGGGGTCCGTGAGCGAGGGGTGTGTGGGCGACGGGTGTGTCGTTTAATAGAGTTCTCGCAACAATCCGATGGACAATGGTTGTCGTCAAGTGGCATGATTATGTGACGTTGTTAGTGTGGAATTTATGTCGTTGTTGTGTACGTCATTGAGGAGAAATGTGAATTTAGGTTGTCTTAAATTGTGGTTTGGAATTTGAATGTGACGTTTAATGGGTGTTAAACGTCGGGTGGGTTTTTTGGTGTGAATTCGACGTGGGGAGGTGTAAGTAGGGCGCGGGTTTTGGGGGTAGTTGGGGTAGGAAGTGTATGTCGTGAATACGTCACGTCATATGGGGTTTTTTCTCGTGACGTGTCTGGAATGGTGAAATTTTTAGTTAGAAGCGCGGTTGGGGTTTAATTGACGTTTAGTTGATATTTGTTTGACGTGTACGTCAAATAACTGTGATGTACGTTTACGTTAAATAAATGTCACACGTCAAGATTTGATGGAAAATTATGTAATTTACGATATTGAAAGATTAGGAGTGTAGCGAGATATGAACATATTCATGTTCTGATTTATCACGTCACGTCATAGCGTTTGACGTAAACGGTAAAAAATATTCCAATTTTTAATTTCTCTTTGTGCAGCAACACAAATTAAAAAATCAAACACGTCACATGACGTATCACAAATTTTTAATAAAATTTCTAAAAGTCAAGTGATAAAAAGACGTCACGTCATATCATTCTCCAATTTTTAAAAAGACGTCACGTCATATCATTCTCCAATTTTTAAAAAGACGTCACGTCATACCGCTCTCCAAATTCCATTTTCCACTCACTAAAAAATCTTAAAATAAAACACGTCACATGACGTATCACAAATTTTAATAAAATTTCTAAAAGTCAAGTGATAAAAAGACGTCACGTCATATCATTCTCCAATTTTTAAAAAAACGTCACGTCACATCGTTCTCCAATTTTTAAAAAGACGTCACGTCACACCGCTCTCCAAATTCCATTTTCCACTCACTAAAAAATCTCAAAATAAAACACGTCAAATTTTGATGACGTAAACTCTACTTGACGTATATAACACAACAACTTAAAATCCACTCCACTATTCCGCAAATCCGCACTTCTACCAAATCCTTCTTCAAAAAACAAAACCCGAAATAAAAAAAACCAAAACAAAAAACACGTCAACACGTCAAAACCTCAAACAATCCTTTGAAAAATGTCCAAAACTTGCAAATTTTTCGTGCAAAATCCTTCGACAACGGGCCACTTGTTGCCCTGGGACCAGACGCGAACGCGACAACGACTACAGCGTTTCGAGGTGGCGAGGGTCCGCGAAGACGAGGTTGGGGGGCGTGTGGAGGGGATGAGAAGGAGGGGAATCTTATTGATCGTCGCTTTTCCATGCCAGTCACATTCGCAATATCAAACTGGGGTCGTGATGAATGGCGTTCGAGGCTATCTATGATGGACTGCGGGGGTGGTTAAAGGAGGAGGAAGAGGGGTTGGGAGTGTGAAAGGTAGTTCCATGAACTGTTGCGCTCGGTTGGTTCTTGATTGGATGAGCATCCGTGACGTCAGAAGGGAGATAGAAAAGAAAATTATGACATTGTTGCAATAAAAAGATGAAACGGGGAATGCCGGGATATGAGGAAAAATAAAAGACGAAATTGGGTTTGTTTTTTATTTTTTCGAGGATTTTAGGTGATTGATTAAGGGTTAATCGATTATTTGATAATTGTTTTTTTTTTTAAAGCGGGGAGGGGAGAAAATAGTATTTGATTTGGGAAATTAATATTTTGGGGTTTTGAGAACGAGATTATTAAAAATTGACCAAAATTTCACTAAAAATCAATCAATCAATCGTTTCATCGATTAATCACTAAAAAAACATTTTTTTCCCGAAAAATTTAAAATTTTTCGTCACACGAGATTTTTTACATTTTTCGTCATACGAAATTTTTTACATTTTTCGTCACACGAAATTTTTTTTTAAATTTTTCGTTACACGAAATTTTTTTTTTAATTTTTCGTTTTTTCGATATTTCCATTTTTTCCACACCCCAATCACGGGACAACGACGGCCAAAAAGCGAAAACAAAGCCGAACCCGATCCCAAAAATCCCGACCAGGGGCAGATTTACTTACTCTTTGATACTGCTCAGCGCTCCTAATCCCGGCATCTTGAACTTAAAAAAAATTGTGCGTCACCGATATACAGTATACTAAGTCCTCGATTATTAAAAAAAAATCACTTTCTTCTTTTCTTCATCCAATTCAAAATTGTCAAAAAATAGGAGCCATTAGTTAATTGCGCGGCGACGTCGACGACGATGGAAACGGCGTCCGCGAAGCTATCGGTCGGCGTCGTTGCTGGGGCGACAGCGTGCGAGGGGGAAGGGGGAGACGTGGGTGAGTCACGTGATGGGAAATTTCGGCCAATAGGAGGCGGTGTTTGAGCCGGCGACCTTGAAGAGACGCGGAGGACGAGGCCTGCTCTAGGGACAGGAAGACGGTTTGGTGGTTGTCATGGAAACAGCGCCCCCGCCCACGCATACAATTCTGAAATCCACGCGCCATTTTAAGAAATCGCAGGGTTAAGCCTTTTTGGGGGTTAATTTTATATTTTTGCGGGTGGGGTTTGAGTGGGAGCTGAATTTTGACGTTAGGGGAGGAATTGTCACGTGATGTTGATGGTGGTTTTGGGGGATTTTGGGGAAAATGGTGCGTTTTTGGGATTTGTGGGTGTTGAAATTGTGTTTTTTGGGGGTTGGGAAGGTGGGGTTTGATGTTAATAATTGATGATTAAGGTGGTAATCTGACCGTAATCGTATTATTAAGCCTAGCGAGGTGGATGAGCGTTGTGTGAATGACGTCATTTGATTGTAGACCGGGATATGGCGAATGCAGCGCCATCTATGAGTCAGTGTGTTAAGATGATTTTCGGTTTGGTTGTTGGTGGGAGAATTTAAATTTGGTTTTGTAGAATAAAAATAGAAATTTTGTAAAGTGATTAAAAAAAATTAAAATAATTCAATTTAAAATAAAATAAAAGTTGAAGAAATTTGTTACTTAATTTCGCGAACTTGCGAGTTTAAAAATTATTAATTTTCAGTACTAGATTAAATTTAGACGGTTGAGAGCAAAAAATTAATCAATATTTGAATATCACAATTTTTTTAAATTGTATAATATGGTGAAAATTAATTTAAATTTACACCTAAGCTCGACTATGCTTTAATCCAATAAGAGGCTTTGCTGCTAGCGCGACTAATCCGATCGAATTTATCGCAATATTTTTGTTCGCAGCTACAATTGTGCACAATTCTACAATTTTTAGAAAAATTAAAAATTTATTTTACCTGCACTGGTCTTTAAAATTTAGGCTTAAACAACATCGAATTTTAGTGCATAATTTTTGAATTTCACCACCGAAAATAGATTTTCGAACCGAAGTCAGTCAACTACGTGTAATTTCAAACTAAGAAACATTTATTTATAATACAACAACAATTCTGCACATATTTCTTTTTTTGTTATATTTAAGATATCTTTTGAATTATTTATTTTCTTATTAATTAAAAATTGGAATCATTTGTCTCTTTAAAGGAAGGATACTCCAACACCGAATTGAAGACCACCATTAACCCTAAAAAAACAATATTTTTTTAATATTTTAAAAAACTCCAACAGTAAATTTTTCACCGAAAAATCCTCACCTGTCAGATTTTTGAATTCTAAGAGGAAAACAATAATTTAACTCAAATCGAGCAACTTGTCCGATTCGCACCACAATCCCGCATCCATAAGCTACACGTAAACCTTGCAACAACATTCCTAAATTCTCGTGGTAATCTTCACCTACAATTTCAAAAATTTAAAAATAATTTAAAAATCTTAAAAGAAATATTTCCAAACACACCAAACGAAAAATCGCCAATGTTTCCCGCATTCAAAAACAAATGCGTTCGAAATAAATCGCCAATTCCACCTTCTCCAGGACGAAACGGCATTGGCATATATAAATGCAAAGCGCCTGACCAAAAAGCTTTCGCGCCAAGAGCACAACCTAAAAAATAAAATTCAAATAAATAAATCATCAAATATTTTAAATTAATATTTTTCTAGTTAAACCTTCGCTGTGAGGCCCAACGCCACGGTTTGTGAATCCTCGCAATGTGAGTGGTCCACCGAGGAAAAATTTATCGCAAATCGAAAATCCTTTACTTCGATTTGTCGAATGCATAATTCCACCTGTAAATGCTCCTTGGAGAACGATGTCGCTTGGAAATGGAACGTTCGCTTGAAGTTCGAGTTCGTGTTTGAGAAATCCGACGTCGCCTCCTAATCCCGCTAATTCTTGTTGTAGTCTGAATAAAATTCCTTTGTTCGGTAAAATTGGACTATCGCGTTTGTCGACTGATAAAATGTGCTAGAAGATAAATTTATACGTTGTAATTTACTAAATAAAAATTTTGGTTTAATTTTTTATCCAAACACCTTGATGGAACTTTTAATTTTATGACCAGTTTGTTCTCGGACTTGAAACGACGTCGATCTGTCGAGACAACTCATTTCTCGCCAAACTCCTTCCCACCGAAGTGTGTGGCGTACTTTAGGCGCGGATTCGAACTATTGAATATAAAAATTATTATTATTTAAATTAAAACAAAATAAAATTTTCAGTTTTTTTTTACCCAAAAATCAAGTAAAGTTCCTCGATCGATTTGTCGAAATCCACTCCACGGAAAATCGTTGCCTTGTTGATAAACAGCTGCGTTGATACTAAAAAAGTAATATTTCACAGTTTAAATAATTTTATTTTTATGTTAGCACAATAAATTGAACCTCGCGTGTTTCCATCCGATGAGCGGTTTTGTAGCTGAGAGATTAAACCCAATTGAATTTTTCGTTCCGTACGAACACTCGCTTTGAATTCTCTCGCCTCTACCCAAAACATTCGGTAAACTTAATCCGAACACCTAAAAATAAATTATTTCAGATAAAACCCACACAAAATTCAAATTACACAAACCAAGCTGCCTTCGTTGTTCCCAATCAACGTGTTAACACCCCCGATTATTTTTTTCAATTCATCGACGAAAAATGTTACTTCTAATCCATGAGGAGACGCGTCTAGTCCTGAACTTGTGTCGATGTAAATTCCTATGTTTTTAAAACAACCCAACGATTCGAGAATCGTTCGAACTTCATGTGCCGCTAAAACAACCTGAAAAAAATTCAAATTTTTTATTAACTTAAATTACATTATATTTTGAATGGTATTTAATTCACCTCTTGAAAATCCTGCGCTTTGAACAAAGGTCGAACAGCTTTGAAAACGACGTCGTTTTTCGTGCGACCTAAGCCGTCGACGTGAACTTTATCAACGCGAGCCTCCACGCCTTCTAAATTAATTTTCTGCTTTGGAGTCGCGGCGTCGGGATTTTCGTACGATTTCGCGTGGACTGTGCCCATTTTTTGGTTTTATATTTTGATATGATGATTCTAGCAGATCCGTGTTAATTCGATTTTTCAAAGCCGGCCCAATGTACAGCGGCCATTGCAGCAATGATTGGAAAAGCGTGGTCTAGTGGGAATGTGTGGAAATAAAATGTCTAATACGAGTGAAGGATTTTATTGGTAGTGGAGATCTAAAAGCAGTGAATGTTAAGTCGTTTTTAGGATCGAGCGGTTGATTTTAGAATAAAATGTGACACGAATTCCGGATATGTAACGATGTTTCTTTAAGCCTAATTGTGGGTTTTAGACTTCTTTATTTGCAATTTTAAATGCTGTTTACAACTAATTCTGATTTAATTAAAAGTAATAAATGTTTTTACATTTGAGGATTTTAAGCTGTAGATTGTAACTGCGCAATGGCCGAAAATTTGTCTACATATTATGCTCAATAAAATTTATTTGTAAAATCGTAAAAAATATTCATTCTTACAAAAAACAGAAAAAAACGATCAAAAGTTTTGAATTTTTTGTTTAAGAAAATCCCAATATCACGGAAATTAAAAACTCAGAAAAATTATTCATTCGTGACATTTGCGCGAAAATTGTAAAATTCTTCTGCACAAAACCAAAAAATTTTCATAAAAATAAAAATACAATACCAAAAGATAGCAAATACTAAAATTTGCTTACATTAAAAAAATTTTCACAAAACTTCTCCCAACATTTCACGAAATAGAGCAAAATGACTCAGGGCAAAACCTGTTTTGCATGTGGTGATGAAGGGCAATAGTTTTTCCATTGTTGAATTTAAAATATGGATAACTTCAGATTCATCACGAAGCATACAGTGAACATAGTTGTTGTTCTTTAGCCATCTTCAACCCTCAACAGACAATAAAACGGAAATTCCTACTTCTATAGGAGTTCTATAGTATCTGTTATGGGTTTGGTTCTCTGGCCGAGAGAGTTCTGTAAAATGAGTCGTGATGCAACGCTCTCGCTCAATTAAATTGTGATCTGTTTTGGCTTAGATCAAGGAGTTGTATAGAAAGGAGTAGCAATCTATGTCCTGCAATGGTTCAAGGCGTGGAGTCCCTAAACGTCATTAAAACGTCAGTCTGACGTCACGTTAGTGGCCATTTTCAGACATCGCGACTGATAATTAGACGTTATTTCATTCGGACTGCACTTCAGACAGTGAGTTTGAAGCAATTACCGATGTTTCACTTACTTTTCGGGCGGCTACGTGTGCAAATCATCGCTATAGTCGCAAATAAAAACTGCCGTTTGTTTGAAAATGGCGGATTTCTCCACTCTAACTCAAGTTGTTACTGCGCATGCCCTAGTGATCGGTACCGAGCCTCGTTTTGAATCGAAACAGATTGCTACTCCTTTCTATACAACTCCTTGCTTAGATTCTGTAATGAATGTGCAAATGCGATGCAGTCATGCAGTACAGCCTAACGATATGAAATTGCCTATACGTAGTACATGTCTCGATCCCATTGCCTCCGCTAATTTGAGTGGGTTTGCAGGCACGCAACATTTGTAATTTACCTGTACAAAAGATTGTGGCGGTGCACACCATTTTTAATGAAAAATTAGTACAAAAAAGGAAAATAGTATACAAAAAAATAACAAGATAGAGGAGAGGAAAATTTTGGAAACTGCGCAGAGCAGATATACAATTTGCATACAAAATTACAGTATTAAGGAAAACAATGCAAATATAATTGTTGAAAGTACGGTAGTTAATTTGAAAGGAGAATTTTCATTATTCAAATATGTATACTATTAATATTCTGTGGGACATTTAACATGAATGTAATTTTTTTATGAAATAGTACACTTCGTTTTTTTAGCTGTCTGAGTTTTCAACTCAGCAACCGTCGGTTTCAACTGCTCTTTTAACTCTTTAATTTCATTTTTCAGCTCTGTGGTCATTTCGTCATAATTTCGTTGACGATCCGCCAGTTCGCGTTCATGGTCTTCACGCTGTTGCTCAAAACGTCTTTCCCATTCATCTTCCATCGCTTTTGTAGTATCTTTGAGAGTTTTCTGCAGGGTTTCTTCTCTTCGTTTAGCATCATCGATTTCTTCCCTCATCATCTTCTCCCGTCTCTCAATTTCTTCTCGAAGACGCTTCTCAGAATCTTCTTTCACTTTTGCAGTCGCGATTTCTTTGTCAATCGCAATAATTGTATGGATTTCTGTTTCCTTCTTCTGCAGAAATTCGTGCAACACCGGATCACTCTATTCAACAAAATGTAACATTAACCAAAAATATTTTATTTTTAATTCAATAAATTTATTTTTACCTTGACACCTTTACATTCCGCGTTCTTGTATCTCTTTTTCAGATCATTGAGATCTCGCATGTAAGCGTTGTAACCACCGTCACACAAATACTTTTTCTGATCCATTTGATCGTTGATGTATTCATTCAAAGATTGTAAAATTTTTTCACATTTTTCGCGTGATTTTTCCTCATTTAGTTTGATGAGCTTGTTGTACGCGACTTCAAAATTCGCCTAATCGTAAGAAATCAAACAAATTTTAAGTTACATTACACATCACAAACTAAAAACTTTTACCAATTTACCTTATATTCATTTTGAATATCTTCCCACTCCACAAAAATCAATTTTCCTTTATACTCGCGTGTGATTTCAGCCACAATTTCAAAATGATAGCCCATTAATTGTTCTAAAGTCACTGGCAAATCCATGCGTCTTGTCATCATAGTATATTTCTCAATACACTCGTCGAGAATTCGTCTGTTCTCATTATCGGCTGTCAGTTTCAAAGCTGACTGGATACATGGTATTTTTTCCAACAGTAATGCCGAGAAGAATGTTTTCGCCATATCAACAAACACTAAATCAAATGTCAAATCTTACTTAACAACCAAAAAATAGGCAAACATTTTGCGATAAATTTACTTCTGCCATTGATACGGTCTTGGTTCCCAAAAGTTTTCTTCGGACTCACATTAAGGATAAACTTTTGATATTTGGGAAATTCTTCGAGAAAATCTGGGTTCATGTCTTCTGATTTTAAAAATTGTAATTTTGTCAGCAATTTTTCACTAAGGGACTTGGGTGGGGTTGGAAGCACATAAGCGTGACGTTTGCGTTGAGGGAAATACTTGCGAATTTTAATCCGGGGTTCGTTACGACCAATGATTTTATTTCTTTGTCTGGAATCGCCTTTTACTTCATGTAAAGCGAGACATCGGTCGAAATATTGTCCCGCAGTCACAGGTTGGCCATCTATTTCTAATCTAGCAGCAAAATCTCGAACAGTGACCACTAAAACTGGGAAGTATTTGTCGAAGTCTGAATCGTTTTGATTTTCCTTCCTGGCTTGGATTTTTCCTGAGTCATTTTCATTTTCTTCCTCAGCTTGGACTTTGATGAAGTTAGTTAGTTCAGTAACGAACCTAGAAAATAAAACAAAAACAAAAACTGTCACACGCCGACATACAGTACAAGTAGCACTAAAAAAGTTTTTTGCACTTGACTTTAGCTATCTGGTCAAAAACGAACCAAACGGCCAAACTCAAATTTTTAGCATTTCACTGCAAATAACATTGAAATTAACAACGTGCTTTGGTGATTGCATAACGATCAAACAGAACATCACACATTTGTTCAACACATGTTATAGTAAACAGGGAATCAGGGAGCAACAACGTAACAACATTATGTCTTACCCTAATTGACCAATCAGGTTGTTATCTATTCCACTTTTCGTGTTGTAGATAAACGTACTGCTTAACAGCAATGTAAGTACAATGATGTGCATATCTCGCGTGTCATCACCCTACAATAAAATACATTATTACACAATGTCATTTCAATTTAAAAATGTTTTTTTTAAACGAAGTATACATCAGTGGTTGCATCGTGAAGCCCTTCAGTATCCATCAAAATCAACGTCGTGTTAGGAAGATTAGGGTGAGGACGACACCATATCCAAATTCCTTGGGTTTTACGCTGAACTGTCGACCCCAACTCAAAACCTTCAAGTTTAATAATTTTAAATTAATTTTTAAAACCGTTAAGATTGAATGAACAAACCAGTTTTCTTTCGAGCCAGTAAATTCATCAAGTACGATTTTCCCATACGGCTTGTCCCAGCAATGCCAACAACTACGAGATCAGTGTCTAACTGCGACAACAAGCGACAAGTTTCGTAGTGCAGACCGCACCCTATTTTTTCATCCATAATAATAAAGAGCAACGGATTTTCCATGATGTCGACAGGAGATGAGAGTACCTCAACTCCATACTCATCACAAAAATCATTTTCTAAATAAATACAGTATAATTAACAGTTAAATAACTGTTAGAAGTAATAGTAATAGTTAAAATAATTGAAACACATACGTGAGGAAGCCATGTCGATAGCGATAAGACAGCAACAAGTGAGTGCGGAGTTGGCTCAGCTGCAGGTCATTAAATAAAATATCCGCTGTCTGCAGGATTGTTTACTTAGTGAGCAGTCTAAAAATAAAGCGCGAGTCATTTCTTTGGCATGATTGTGTTAGCCTTCACTCAGCGGCCAATTTTATAGTGGACTTGGAGCAAAACTACGTTATATAAAATTATAAATGAGTCAATTTGAAAGAAAAGGAAAAGGAGAGAGAGTCGTGGGAGTTGGAGTGAGAGAAAAAGCCAGGGGATGGGGCGGTGGGGGTCAGAGTCAGAGATAAGACCGGAAATGGTGACTCTGATTTGAATAAAGATGAGGAGAGAGGAAAAGAAGAGGAGAATTGACGATGAATGGAAAAGTAGAAAGAAACGTGAAAGAGAGATGAAGGTCGAGTAGAATAAAATCAATCCTGCTCGAAAACGATATCGAAATTAATTTCAGTAAAAGTGCAACATTTACAATTTTGATCAACAACAACAAAGTTTGTTGTTATCTGCGTGTCTCCTTCCTAAATCAGATTGAACACAAGTAACGTTGCTTTAAGTACCGATATTGTAAGATTTTCTTCCGAAAGAGGGGAAAAAATTTCTGCACTGTACATTTTTCCAATTACCTTCTTAAAATTCAAATTTTCTAGAAATATGTATTTGATTGTAAATTTTCTATAAATCCAAAGGTATCACGAAATATAAAAAATTGTCTAATTTTCTCAAGACATTTTAAAGCTTGACATTTTTAAAATCCCTACCGTCCACGTCTCTGTCTCGGGACGTATTCATAAGCGCTACAGGTCAGTGGCGCTAACAGGTATAAGAGCTAAAAACCAGGCATTGGAGCTAAAAA
>JAQIWS010001121.1:0-13278 GCA_034696085.1 Stigmatogaster subterranea | reverse complement strand
GTGAACGTGACTTAATACAGTAACTCACTAGCATAGTAGGAGTAAATAAATTTACATTTGTTACTGTTACCTTGTGTACGCTCTTAACTGGGGTTAACTACAGATAATTTCCGGATCCACGGAGACTGGTTTAAATAGCCGGTGTTTTGTGCGGGTGGGGGCAGGCCATAGAGAAAATTCCCGTCACAAGCTGACATTAGCTAACAATCTTGCTTATTAATTTCAGTCGATGAAAAATTAAAAATTAGTACAGTCAATCAGAAAATATCGTTTCCAGCCAAAATCAAAGAAAAATTTACCATGGAAAACTTTTTTGTGATGTATTTTTTTCTGATTTTCAACGTTAATTTACAATTACAATTGTTTATTTACAAACGTGGCAAAGATAACAGATTTTTTATCTTCAGTTTTAAAACACAATAATTTTCTAACCAATCTCACGGTATTCAAACATAATAAATATATAATCTCAAATTTTATCACAAACTGTTGCTCAAATTTATGGAACATATTAATCACTGAGAAATAAGATGTTTCAAACATTATTTATTCTTGAGGAAAAAATTTTCTTCTTCAATTTTTGTCTCATACTTTCGAAATCCGACCAAACAAACTTTTTTCAACTCGAAGAATCGAAACTTTGTCTGAAAATAGACTCCGCCATCCTGATTCACGCGAGTCGCGTGATTTCGTGCACACGTCATCAATTTTAATGCTTATTGTCAATTCTATTTTTAGAAAAAATATTTTAATTATTAAGACTATTTTTCTAATAATAACAATTCACCAACGTCAATAAACTTAATTTTCAAGCCTAATGTCCATTAACTACATCGCTGTGATGTTAATAATTTAATATTTACAACCAACCGTCTAGCAAAAATTTGCACAAATCAAAACGCGGACAATAACTTATCTTATATAGTTTTAAAAAACCTAGCGAACATGAAAAATAGGATCTTACATTCGTTGAGAACTCGATGCGATTACCCGAACACAAACGTGTTAACAAGAAATAAATGAACACAACTTGCTACAACCACAAAAAATTTACTTAAATTATTACACCATGAATTAACATATTTTATACAAAAATCTTGTCAAATATAACATTTTCGTTAGTTCAGGCTAAAGAAATACGGTTTGCAGATACAACAATGCCGACATTTTTCTTCGTGCCTAAATTCATCTCTAGAAAGCTATTGATAGTTTGAGTGAAAACAATCAACGGGTTGCTAATGGAATAAACTTATATAAAAATTGCAACAATTTTAAATTTTTCCACCAATAAATTATAATAAACTACTTCACTGATAACAATTTAAAATACAGATCTACTACTATAGAAGGTGATGCAAGGGGGTGGGGGAAATTGATGAAATTTAACGATTTATTAAATAATTTTAGTTAATTTTTTCAGTTACACGTAAAAAACTTGAGGTTTATATCACACGGCTGTGCTGATGTTCAATACTTATCTGCAATACCGGCACAAAAGTTTTCCGTAAACGTTTTACTTCACGTCATTCACAATAACCATTACACCAATATCATATCTGAGAACGCGATGCATGCTCATAGAGAAATAAAGTTATGCATGCTCAACAAATTTAGTCACGTGTGAACATTTACAAACTTTTCATAATAAAAAATTTAAATTTTGCATATTCAAATTCTCGTCTAAATATATTAAATTGACAATTCTAATAAACATTTTTAAGATTATTACTGAAACAAAACTTGTAGTTATCACAACAAAAAATTTACACCAAAAGAATTGTTCGTAGATTGAACTTTCCAATTCGTTAGATATATACTGGCAAAAAACCAAACCAAATACCCAAACGCGTTACAACTCCAAAATTGTATTCAATAATGTTAAAGTAATGCGCTATTACCGTATACAGTGTAAGGCGACTAACTAAAATATCTTTTCTTTGCAGTAGAAAAATTAATTCATTTCTGTTGCTGAAACTTTCGTTCCAAATCAAGCTTGAACCGCGAGATTCTCTTGAATTCATTGACTCGTATTTAAGCGAAACAAAATTCCTAAAAAATTACACATATTTAAAAAACATCCATAAAATAAATATCAATATTTCGAACACTGTAAAATATTATTCAGTGGACTTTTTCTATGAACATTTTATAAGAGGTTAACTTCACCACTACTGCAAATATTTGGTTAAAATATCTAATTTTTATAACTGAAAATTCAATTCATATCACGGAAAATTTAACCACCAACGGTGCAGAAACTTTTCAAAAATTAATTACCAAAGTTTTTAGAGACTTTGTTTATCAAGACAGGTGTAGTATTAAGTGCTCACCAAAATACCTTTTTTTAAAAATAATTTACATCGAGATCTATTTGGCACAAAATTGATTTTGAATGTCATTAGCTAAAATTTTAACGACTCTGCGAAGTCGAATAAGAGCAAAATCAACAGCAAAAAAAACTCAATCCGGTATGTTCAGAGAGAAAGCGTCACAAGGCGGAGAATTCTAAGATTATGCAAGAACGAATATCGTTTAAGCGCAACGACTGAATTAGCCAATGACAGCGAAATCAAGGATAAACCAAAGTTTTAAAATGTTAAATTCACCATAAACTAAACAAAATTCTTTTTGTATAACTAGATGCTTGTAACACCGAATTTTACTAACAATATTGTTGTATTACATTAAACTATTTCAAAATGCGATGTAAAACAAACGTAATTTTGCAAAAGTTTTATCTTATTTTATGCCTACAACCAAAACAAATTGATATACATTGGTAAACAAAATGTAAACACATCAATGTTCAAAACAAATTGTCGTCAGAAAATCCGTTGTGAATTACACTGTATAAGACAAATTTAATAATGTTTGTTGAATAACAATGGTCGTAACCATACAGAAATCAGATGAGAAAATACTCCGCAGTAAATTTCTGTACTTAGAAAGGATTTAATAAATTGAGTAAATATAGCTTGAGATGAAATTTATATACTCTCAGCGCAACGAGTTAAGTAACGACTCAAGCAGCTGGAAAAGGAGCAGCCAACCCACCTACCGTACGGATTTAAATGCGAACTTAATTTCGTGTATAAATTTTCAAACAAAAACTGCTTTTGGTTTGCTGTTTTTTTCCTTTTAAACATAAAAGTCAAATATTTCCTATGCAATTGACAAGTCAGATAAAATTGTAAACCATCACACATCATGGAATCAACGCTAATTAATATACTCGTCACGTAATCTCTATTAAGAAGTTCGTCAAAATATTGATACGAATTGAAATAAATTTGTATAATAACCACCAAATTTTCGGCGTATGAATTTTCTTTTCAAAATTGTGAACACAAATTGTGGAGACGTGGGAAACGCCACAAACAAATCTGAGCACCAACTTTTTTAAAACTTTAATTTAATACGTAACCAACCAAACATTGAGTACCGGTATCGTAGTTAACGACATGTGAAACCTTAATGTGACGGTGTGCACTTATAACTAAATTACCTCAACCTAAAATTCAGATTTTCAAATCCGACTACCACTTTACAATTATTGAATAAAACAACAAAGAAACTGCGAACTCTCGTTATTGATACTGAACTGCGTTACATTAAATATCCGAACGTAGTCTCAGATTCAATAACAGAGCTCACAAAATACGTAACGAAATAAATTCATAATCGTTAAATTCGCAGCGGCAACACTTAACCGCTTAATTACCGAAATCACAATCGGCAAAACTCAATTTGAAGAAAAGGATGTCTCATTAAAAATAATTAATCAACAAATACAACATTGAACAAAATATGAACCTGTTGCCACCATAACTAAAAAGTAGTTTTACAGTCTTAAGACAACTAAAACCTTTTTTTAACATTATTTTAGGTTAATCACTTGACAATTAAAATTTAAAATTATGCAATCTAAGGAAGTGAACGTATTACGATGGTTCAAAAAAATGTACAATATATCTCCAGGACAAGTTACGGGAATAAATTTCTTGAAGAATAAACTACTCTATTGATATTCTAACTGATAGAGACTCGTTAAATTAAACTGATCTACTGATCAATGACAAAAACTTGATCAATTACTACGACGATATAATGCAGATTTAAATATATATAAATATATATTTACTAAAAATTTACATAGAGCTACAAAATAAATTTTAGAAATATAGCAACAACAGTCTAAAACCGCAAAATCAGCATTAATTTGCAACTGATAAAATCAAGTGTAAATTTATGCGTAATTTCAGACATCAGTTTTAACTTTTTCAAATTATAATACTTACAACTGGATAAATATCACCAACGACAAAAGCAAATGAGTCATTTAAAAACGGTGTTACCGAATGGTGTTTTTTTTTTAAATAGCTTAACAGCTGGTTTACTGCAAAAGTATAAAAAATTGAACACGAAGCAGCTTGATAATACAATTAATCAAATGAAGTTTTGCAACGATAAAATAACCGGGTGTCAAGGTAATAACTAACATGTCAAATTTCGGCAAGTAATTGAATAAATTTTACCATTACAGTATTACGTATTTGGACAAATTACAGTAATTTTCCAATAAATTGTAAAATTTATATTTAGGTGTAAAAAAGTAAGTGGAATTTGAAATTACAGAAACAAATTCGCATTATTGCAAAAGCATATACTGCACGAACGTTGGCATATTTAGAGTAATTACTGCAGAACTTATACAATTTAAAAACTAGAAATTTTTACACAACAATATACTATAAAGCAAGTACTAATTTTTCTTACAATTTTTTTCTTGAATTAGCAATTAAAACATTCAGGTAAAATTGAATAACTCATCTGACGATGGGTAAGTTAGACCTTAGTAGAAATGGACGTTGAGGTACTGAATTGATTTTTACCGCGTGAATAATACGTAATAAACCATTATAATAGACAAGTTTCAACAATTTCGTGAAAAAATTGTGGCGATAAAATCCAAATACAAATTCCACCATTAATAGAATATTGTAATCTTAATAATAACGATGACAACAACCTATTTTTTAACCCAATAGAAAATTAATTTCTGTTGTTTTCGGCAGTTGTCTTGTCTGAGCTGTTTGTTGACAGTAAATATACTAAATGCAGAAATATATTTAACGTATTGAGTAACAACAACTAATAAATTAAATTGTGAAGACCACAAGAAAACAAAAACGGGTTTAAATAACCGGTCTCAAATCGTAACTTCAAGAAATCAATACAATACTCACGCATCAAATAAATAAATCTTCAATCACTCAAACTTGAGCACAAAATCTGGCACAAGTCTGGCACGAATCTGTTAAGATCTGTTTGCCATTCCGCGATTTTCAGTTCTGAAATACCATTAGACTTCGAATTGAAGGACTTAAATCATAAATTAAAATATAGTAGGGAGTAATAAATTTTCACGCAAGTTGAGTGTGAATAACAATTTTTCACTATTTTTGTTTCTTACTTCCGAAATCCGACCAAACAAAGAATTGAATTTTTGTCTGAAAAACGATTTCGAACACCCAAAGAACAAGCAGCTACTCATTCCGCCATGTTGAGAACACACTCGCGTGATATCGTGCGCCACGTGACCCACGTCATCAATTTCGTTACGTTCTCATTGTAAAGTCAATTTTTACAACAAATTAAATATTTTTTGTAACTACCACCATACACAGTCATACACATTGCAAAAGTAACTTCAGTTTAAATTTAAGTTACAACAGAAAAAATTCGTGTATTGTATTACAAAATAAAATTTTTGAAGCTGTAACTATAAATTTGACGAATTTTTAATTGTCATAAAAATTCATCCAGGTAGCTATAACCTTTTTTTACACTAGAGAACAATGAATTATTAATTGTAACCAGTGTTGTGTGAACAATTAATCACACAGGTTAAATGTCTTAATAATTTGATAAAATTTAGTGATATGACGTAATAACAAATCTCACTGAAACACTGAAACGGGTCTTGATAAGACGAAATTGCCAACATTAAAAGCTTGTATTGATTCCACAAAAATGCAACTGAGAATAAAAATGCCAACGAATAATTTGGTATATAAATTTTCATACAAAAACTACCTTCGGTTAATTATTTAAAAAACAAAAACAAAAACAGAAAACATACAAATCAAATTTTTTTTCGTATAACTGACACTTTGAATCCACTACAATCATTGGCAATCCACAGTATATGATTCGCCAATACTAAAACAACTTCAAACAGTGAATTTTTCAACAACTTCAAGTTACTTTAGAGTTTTTGTTACCTAACATACCCAACAAAAAATTCGGAATAACAACTGAAGAAAACTCAATTACTGTACTAAAAGCAACTTATTCAAACAAGTTAAATATGTTAGATGATTGGTACCGTAGCTCAAACATCTAAATTTTACAACCAAGAATGGATTGTTGAGAAATAGATAAACACGTAAAAGCAACTAACAAATTACCGCTGGGTAATTACGGTGCTTTTGTCACTGCTTGGAATAAATTTTCTCTAATAAAAATTTCTGTCAAAATTGTGACCATAATCGTGGAGACGTGGCAAAACTCCACAAGTAAGTCTACAACTTTACTGCAGTAACCAAACTAAGTCATATACAGGACAGTGTAACGGTGTGCATATAAACATACTTATCTGAAACTCAGATATTCAAATCTGAATGTAACTTCATAATTAATGAATAAAAAAACTACAAAGCACCTGGAAAAAATAATTTTTCAAACACTCCACTTATTCAATTAAATAAAAAAGAGAAACTTATTTTTCAATGTAATTTACAATACCACCAAAACGCGTATTTCAATTTAATTTACACTAACTCGCTAACAAGAAATCGTTAAGCGATTTATTATTACCAACTTTATGTCAGAAGAATATAACTTGCTACAACCAAAAAAATAAAGAGTGAATTAATTACACCAAAAATTTACATTAAATTCAACGAGTTGAAGCAATGAATTTACTCATTACAGCACCACAAATTTCAGCCATAACAAAATGCCATCGTCGACTACACAAATTTGTTTTGAAACTGTCAAAAAAGAATCTACGCATAACTGCAGGAATACACTTTCGTAAAATGTGCAACAATTTTACTACCAATCTATTAATTACCATTATTCTGTTTAAAGTTTAAACAGCAATGCTTAAGCAATTTTTATTAATAAAATTGACAAATAGGAGGAAACTGAAAGATCGCGACTTTATACGGTACCGGTAATAAGAAATGGTCAATAAATAACCGACAATTATTGCAAAATTCAAATGAAAGAACGATTCACGATTTGCATCGACAACAAATTTTGTAACAAAGATATTAAGTCAAAATTATAAAAATATTCTAACAATTTAACAGCAATTTACCCTAGAAATATTTACGACAAAGACAATAAATTACAATATGATCGCAACATTTAATCACGTCACGTGGAAACATTTCCAAACTTTTCATCACAAAAAATGTAAAACAAATTTTGCACTCAAAAATTCTCCTGTAAATAAATTAAATTGTACAGTCCTATCCAAATTTTCAATGTCAGAATTAAAAGTAATTTAATTTGTTTTTATAAGTAAACTGGAACTTTTTCTTAAATAACGATGACTCAAACGGCGTTCCATACCAACTCGTGACTAAAACGGCGTTCCACGGTATTAACGACATTCGTAAGGTTAACATCTTTCACAATAAAAAATTTGTACAAAAGAATTGTTCGTAAGTTGAAAATTCCACTCCTTTGGACAACATGTCAAAAAATTCTAAACCAAACACCCAAACGTAATATAACTTCAAATTAAACTATCGTGTTGTATTTTTAGAGTCTGAAGAGTTTCCTACAAATCAATTCTACCCGACTAAGCACTCGAATTTACAGCAAGAAGCAATATTCAGAATTATTCACACCACACCGTAAAATATCACAGAAATTTAATCTGTAACGTACAAATATTTCAATTACAGTAAATTTTTCAGTAAATGCAATAGTACAGTTGTGAATGTACGGTTTATTAAAGTTTTTGGAAAAATATATACATATGTTACGCATACTGTAATAGCTATAAATATCTCAATAAAATCTTCACCGAATTGTAAACTACGGATATTTATTCCTAAACCTCAACGCAAATTTCACCCAGCCTCAGAAAACGAATTTTAAAAGTGGAAAAAAAACATTTCGTATTTTATCACAGTACAATAGTAATAAATATGTAAATAACAATATTAAATTATTGTCACACTAAAAAGTAATTACAGAAATCTGTTTGCCATTAAACAACTTTCCTCGAGAATTGAAAAAAAAAACCCAGTAAAATCGATATCGGGATATTTTACAATAATTTATTTTTAAATTCACGTTGTGCATTCACTTCTTCAATAACTATTACAATAATTGATCAAACACTAGATACAGGATTTTTTTGAGACGGGATAAGTAAAATGTAATAATAGTTTAGAACTAGCTTCAAGCTACTTAAATCCTTGTATTTTACAATTCAGGTCACAGTTTTCAATAACAAGTCAATTGTGGACGCGGTAACTTACAACACTGAACAATACACAATTACCCTGCACAATACTTGAGAATTATTCTCTATCAACAATACATTAAAATAAATTTGAAGAACCGCAATAACAAGAAATGCAATAAAACCTGGGAAAAATGCGCCTCCTTAACAAATTTAGTGCAAAAAACCACGCCTTCCGTTCAGGAT
Source organism: Stigmatogaster subterranea (assembly GCA_034696085.1). Lineage (NCBI taxonomy): Eukaryota > Metazoa > Arthropoda > Chilopoda > Geophilomorpha > Himantariidae > Stigmatogaster > Stigmatogaster subterranea. The sequence goes on along the minus strand of JAQIWS010001121.1, from coordinate 4,544 downwards.
GATGTCGACAACCGGAAAAACCATGCGCGTTGCTTAAGTTAACAACAGGACTTAAAATAGAAAATTGGCACAGCAAATTTGCTAATTAATCACAACACCTAAAAAAAATGCATGGTGAAAACACGCATCGAATAGAATAGGGTACGGATTACAATAGGGATAGGGTACAATTTACAAGTATACAATTATTACAATTACTTAAGCAACCGTTTGGTACCGAACAAATTAAATGTAAACTGTGACAACGCCGCAATAATTCATCCCAATACCGGATAACCAAAGCGGTACTCTATAATAAATTAATTATCATGTAGCAGAAAATTGGCACAACATCATAAAACATAAACATTGCAATCTGAAAAAATTGTTCCAAGTTGCAGCAAATATGCAGAATATTTTAATGTAATTTCAAACGTGCTGTGACGGTCCAGTTTTCACCCCCTTTTTATTTTTTTTTGCGTTTGTTTTATTTCAAACTTCCACATGCTCGCGCTGACCTACTTCTCTTTTCCCCCTCGTTTTTCACCCTCCCTCGTTTTCATGACGTCAGCTCCCCAACATTCCTGCCCGAGGCGCTGACGTCCGATGACCCCGCATTCTTTCGAGGGGTCATCTACACACTTCTTTTTCCACTTTTTGCCTTGACCATACCTCATATTTTTCGCTCCCGTATTTCTTTGTTGGCGACGTCGAGTCATCTCCCTCGCCCCAAAAACTACCAGGATCGATCGAGGTTCATCAAGGCCGTATCCCATTAAGAAGTCCAGCGCAACATCAGGTTGTATTAATTTAACGAGTTATCTAAACTCGTTCATTTAGAAATCACAAAGTACCGTGGTTTCTTTGTCGTCGTCTTCGTGCGCGCCATTTTGTGCCGCGCCATCGTTTGACGACTCAGACACTTAAGTCGTCTCCTTTTCGTTATCCCTCATTTCATTTTAGTTTAGCATTAATAACTCATTTTCTCTTTTATTAATTTTACATTTTTATTTTATAATAAATAAACATAATTCCATTTAAAATTACAACGTCTTTGTCCTTTTATTTACTACTTTTGAGAGCGCGCAAAACAACAGTCTCGCGCGATAAAAACATCTCGCCGATTTTCCCGGAGAAAATTATAAATTAACTTGCTTCGATCGGTCTCGTTCAACGAGGCCACTTTAAAACCAGGACCGACCGTCGCAGTGCGAGATTAATCTTGATTTGACATGGTGAAATTAATGAGTGCAACGCCACTCGCATTACTTCATCATTGGAGTTAATTTTATCAAGTTGACAATCTCATCAACATTTTCCATCACAATTCTTTTACAAAAATACTGTAATAAAAACTATATAAATTTTCGTAATGGATTTAACATAAAATCGTACCACGGATAATCTTGTTATGGAAAAACTGTAATTACAATTACAACGATGACAAGTAATAAATGTTCAATTTTTGAAGTTCAAGTGAAATGTTTTATTGTAGATATAGAATTACCGTCGAAATAAAACATTGGATAGATTACCGTGTTTTCAACTGCAAGCTTTAAATTTTTTTTCGATGTCTAACATGACATTTCAGTACGGAAAATCTCAACTGACGTTTCAAATTTCTTAGCAATAAAATTAACTTCTGCTATTTCACTTTTTAAATTTGTTGCAATACAATAAACAGCACAAAAAATTCACACAATAAGAAAACTTTGTCGTTAAGAAATAAATTTCAATTGGGCTTTTACAGTATTTTAAATTATTTCTTAAAGCTAAAATAAAATTAAGACACCCGAGGTGATTTGAAATCGCAGAATACATTGTTTGGGGAACCGAATTGCGCAGTACAAACTCGCGTACACTACGCGAGTGGTAAATTGAAATGATGTTAGGCGTAATCTCCATTTTAGATAAGACTAATACCACACATTAATAAGTGAGCTAACACCCGACATCGTTATTACCACCATTACTGTTAGAAATTAATAATCGTTCACTTCACGAGTCCACGACGCCATTTTAAACTACTTAGCTTTGGTTGTTGCTGCCGTCGTTTCCGAGAAATCATCCCTTGAGATAAAATTACAGTCGAATATAACTCTGCACTGTGTAGAGTAGATTACATTATATTATTAATTCAACTTGATTCAGAATTAAACACAAAAATGAACCTCCTCTACCAAACCACGATCGCTGACTCACTGTCCGCAACCATAAACAATAAACAATGATAATAAATCACCATCTGAATTAAATATTGACAATATTTTGTTCTACGACGAAAAAATACAAGTGTAGTATTGTACAGGTATTGGCAAAAATTCATGTGCAAAACTACGAAAATTGCAAAATTGCCTGATAATATACATACCGGGTAATGCTGCAGTAACGATTGTCCTTATTTACTGTAGTGTCGGCTTTGTTTTTAAATAAAAGGCATGCAATTAAGTGAAAAATCAGATCATTAAGGATACGGTAGTTTATCAAAAATTTGATTCATTCACGAAAATTTTACATAAAAGTCATTATAGATTGTATTTTGACGACAAGTACATCAAGAAACCAGCCGATTTTGTCACAAATATTGTCATTGGTACTGAAGGTTTTCACCAACAGTTCCAATTGCAAATCAAAAGATCAAGATTTGTTACTGCGAGTAATTATAAACTAAATAAACCATAGTAATTGCAAAAACCTGGCATTGGACTACGTCCACCAGAAATTACTAATAACTTTTTAAAACCCAAATTAACGGAGTACTAATCTTCTTTATCATCAACACACTCTCGAGAAGTTTTCGTCGTTAACGCAACCTCTCTTACAATTGAAGTAAAATTTTCGGTAACAGGTTAATTATGAATAATTTGATAGCAATACCATGGGTTTACCGAAAGTTCGTCGCAAACATTTCGTCGTAAAGTAGTTCGTCGCAAACAATTCGTCGTAAAATAGTTCGTCGTATAACAATTCGTCGTAAAGAAAATTCGTCGTATACAAATCGTCGTAAAGAAAATTCGTCGAAAAACGTAAATTTTAGTGCGTATTGTAAATCACGAATAAATACAATAATTCATTTTACCACGTGTTTATTTTCTTAGCGTGTAATCTGGTGACTAACTATTTTGGATATCAGTGGTTCGGAATAGCCACCACTGAAATATAACAAGTTCTAACAACTAAAATCTTTTTGCAGCAAATTACTTCCTATCATCCGACGCTGTGGAAATTCATTGACGCGTTAAAACTGGAGCAAAGTTTGAACGAATTGGTTATTGCCCAGTATAGTTCAGGACACCAGCCACCAAGAAGTCGGAAAAAATATCGTACTTTAAGAAAACTGCTAAAAGATAATGTTAGTACATATGCGCAAAAGCCAAACAAAATTGACTATTTGCGTGAATTAGCAAACAAGCTAACATACTAAATTGTGTAAAAAAATTCAGTTTCAATAAATAATTTCTTACCAGCAATAAATTGTATTCTTTGTATTCCACTTCTATTACTTGTTATTTAATTCCGCGCACTAAAATTTACGTTTTTCGACAAATTTTCTTTACGACGATTTGTATACGACGAATTTTCTTTACGACGATTTGTATACGACGAATTTTCTTTACGACGATTTGTATACGACGATTTGTATACGACAAACTATTTTACGACGAATTGTTTGCGACGAACTACTTTACAACGAATTGTTATACGACGAACTATTTTACGACGAATTGTTTGCGACGGATTGTTTACGACGAAATGTTTGCGACAAACTTTCGGTAAACCGTTAAAAAAGGGAGTTTCATGGAAGCACGGTGTTTGAAGAAATTTTAACTAAATAATTTTAAATATTTAACTAACTGCAGCGACTTAGAATCACGTTAATACAAAATAAAATACAACAAATACGAAACATGTCACTAACCTAAAATTGTTCAAACAAATAAATTTTCACGTTTCAATTTTTGGGCTAAAGCAAAAATAACATTTTAAAATTCGAGCGTTTGTGATGAGTGTAGCAAAACGCCACCTTTGCTCATTTTTACAAGAACCTCGCATCGGGATCACGTTGAAAAATGACCAAAATCCCACTTTTTTTTAGCTTATTTCTTTACAAAACTTCAAATATTCATGGACGCAAATCAAGAAAATTCAAAGCTAGACACACATCAATTTTTAACAGCGTCGTTATGGCAACTAATCATCAACAAACAACGACGAGGAGAGCGTCATCGACAACGGCAAAATTTACTTTGATTTCAACAAATAATTGACTCCCACTCTCAACGAATTGCAAACTTTCGTCGACATCAAAGTCACCTACAACTTGGATTTTTATTCGTCATCCTTAGAGCTCACGTGTCGAATTTATCGTCAGAATTAAGAAGCGTTTGGAGTTTTCCCAGAGATTAACAATTCTGGGAATTCATCGTTCAACGAAGTTTGAAGACTGCAAAGCCATTATCGAAGTTTTTTGAACCGATTACGTCACTACATATTCCTCTAAAACAGGGTTTCTCAACCTTTTTTTCTCCGTGGCCCCCTTGCCAGATTTCAAATATTTTCGTGGG
>JAQIWS010001120.1:0-13279 GCA_034696085.1 Stigmatogaster subterranea | reverse complement strand
ACGTAATCCACCAGCAGGATTTGGCGAGGACGGAAGTCCAGCGGCAGCGTATGGTCACGATCCTCGCACTTTTCTTCGCAGGACCCAACTCCGGCAATCGTACAAGAACTTCTGATGAGAAACAAAGTCGTCGAGTGTCCCACATCTTCGGCGTATCCACCAACGGAAACGGAATCACTGAGTGGCCTTGCCACAATTGTTCTGGACAAGGACACATGCCCGCAGCTGAACCTCAGTCAGTCGATCTGAAGATGAACATTTGCGAAGCCGGCTCAACGAGCAAGTTACGTCGATCACCGCGGTTCATTTCATTCCTGCGGGAGATGCCGGAGATAGTCGAGAAACTTTACAGCCATGCTTTAGATTCGATAATACACGACGGAAGAATGGAGCTTTTACGTCGCGAGCGTGCACGCTTCGACCACAAAATTGAACTGGTACTAGAGCGTACCGCTTATATCGTAACCCAAAACCCCGACAGATCGATACTGTTCAACAAAAAAATTTGGGACCCTCGCCCTTCCGATTTCGAACACCCCGTAAAACACAGCCAGCCAACCAAACCGTGATAAAAACCCCGCCATTTTATTTACTTTTTCAAATTTTTGTTTTCATTACAACAAGTAAACTTTTAATTTCATATTCTGTACTATTTGCTTTTTGTATTTCATGCGTCACTCGGTCGGCAGCTACGCCCCTCTAGAGGGATGGGTGTGACGCAGGCGATGCCACGCCTTATCTCCAAGCATGCGCTGTGTCTTCTTTCTGCTGACGAGCAGAGGAGGCAGTTCAAGATTTCTCGTATCCTGCCACCCTTGCTAATGAAGTAAATGAAATACTGTGTTAACTGTGTTTCGCGCATCTAGTAAAGTCGTCTGTACGCATTACAACTTATCGCAAAACCCATCATCTTTTTGTCAAGAACATCGGAGAGAGGAGGAGCGCGCGATGACGTAATATGCCAATTGCGCGTGACCGTGAAGGCTTTTGTTGGTTTTACGCATAAATTACTATAGTTCACTCGATGATTTATTTATTTATTAGCGGAATAATTATACATAATGTCACAGTAAACGTCAAACGTACGGGCAACGATTCTTCGAAGTCGTCTACGCGAGAACGATCGAAAGATCAATTACTTTCCGAAAAAGTTTGATGGCGTTAGATAATCTGAAAATTAATAATAAATAAATACTGTAATTTTCTGCCAGATGTCATGCTTACACTCAAAAGCGAAGGAAGGTTTTCCATGTTTCTGCGTTGTCGAGGCGCACATACATCTGAACATTCTGGTATTACATTTTAGCAAATTGCTAAAACAATCTTGGTTTTTCAAACAGCCCCAACCGGAAAAAATATGCCTTAGCTTAAATATGTAAGTTTTGTCTGTAAGCGGCTGGCCTGGGACTAAAACGGAGAAGAAATAAGAAGAAATAAAAAGTTCATATTATTTCGTTTTTCTTTATTTTACTTTGTGCGGTAGTGGAAATTACGGCACACTCCATTTAATTAAACTTTTTTTTCCACCAATCCATAGCAACTTAGACAAATAAAGAGCTGGGCGTTCTTACCAGACAGAATTCGATAGAAATAGGGGACCGAACGTGGTAATTGACGTACACCAAGACCACTCCCAATCAGGATATCTTCCAACAACTTCGACAGAAAATTAGAAGACGAACAGCAGCAGCGGACAGCAGCAGCAACAGCAGCAGTAGCAACCTGGACAAGCAGAAGTCCGCAGCGCCGTCTTAGAAGAGCAACTAGAAAAATTACAGACCACAAAAACAATCATAATAGGAGTAAAGGCTTTCATAATAAAAGTAAAAATATTGTTGAAATATTTTTTTTATTTAAAAGAAAAGTACCATGTCATCTCTTATTTGCATTTCACTCGGTGATAAAATTCATCCGTAATAAATCACTAAAGAACGAAATTATTCTCGATTTTTTTTATTACGAATTAAACACCAAAACAAAAAACATCACCAACAACACGAGGTGACGGTCCCCGCGTTAGGGTGGCCATCGCGACTCTATAACACCACACGCGCAGTGGAGAATACGTCAACGAGTCACAGCCGCGCGTATCGCTTTAGCCACGCCACGCAACTATGCCTCAATTAGTGTTGTTTTGCACGTTTGTAATTTAGAAATCACCCCCCCTCCTCCACCGATAAATTTACTCCAAATCGACAAAAAATCATTGCGCGCGTGAGTGATAGATTCGCGTGTATCGGATTGAGATGCTCACAAGATCAGTTGCGCGAATAAGAAGAAAGTTTTACGGCGTGTTTTATGCCTCTTTAAAACCTACTGTAGATTGTTTTTCGCGAATTTTTTTAAATAAATTCAGCTAGCTTCGTGCGGCTGAACCGGTTGCTTCTTAGATTTTTAAAGTACACCCAGAATTTTATTATTGCATTGAGTAAATGTCTAAAAAATATTTTGACCGCAAATCTTCAACCTAAGATCGCGAAATTGTTTATTCAAGCGTAGTTACAGTATGTTTCGCCGAGAGTAATGACGCTAGATGAGCGCGCACCAAGCGTATAATATTAAATAAGCATTCACAAATTTTCTATTTTTCCTATACAGTATTTGAAATTTGCTGCGCGTTTTTAAGTGTATAGACTTGTGCACAAACACACGCACAAACACACACACAAACTTTGCCAAATATAGGTACTAATGAAATATTTGTTGAATTTCAGCCGTAACATTTTTTTCCCCAAAATCTGTTTGGCTCCTTGACTTGACAACTTCCGTAAATCGATAGTGAATATTGTTGAAACCTCGTCACATTTGTTTTCACACTTTAGTAACAACATATCCTGGAAAAAATTAAAAGGTTGACGATACACAACACGAGACGCCATCAAAAACGGTACCAAACTAGCTTCAGCGCCACTTTTACAGCGGTTACATTAAGAACTATACTGTACATTCGCTAGTGCGTGTTTGACTTTGAAACTTGATTTATTGTATTTAAGGATAAATTTCACCTCTAAAATAGACATTATATTTTGACTTTTAAAATCCAAATTCCGCATAGATTCAGTCTCATAAATCGATATTTGTAAAAAATTGATTCAGTGTCTAGCCGCGTGCAAACAAGTGGGTGGAGCAAACAGGGTAGTGTCGCTATTTCCCCTTTTAAGAACTGAGTTTTAACGCGTTAAGTAATCCAGCCAAGCGACGAAAATGCAGCTCTGTCGTATCAAAATAATGTGGGATGAAATTTTAGTGCAGTTGATCGACAAAGACGAGCAGGTAGTGGCAGAAGTAGGTTAACACTTTGACCACTGAACTTTCAAATCAACGTTAACTACTGGCAGTGTGTACGTTTGTACACACCTCAAAACGTTGTGAGGGAGAGCGTTGTATACGTTTCACCTGCAATCCGCCAGGAAAATTAGTGTTTTGGTGATGTTTTTACCTGCATTAACTAGGTTAAACCAGGATTAAACTATGTCCACCTGGTAACAGATGTCAATATTTAAACTAGATTGATATTTGACAGGTGCGTTTTAACGTTTTCGGAGAAGCTAGCCACAAATTTAACATGAGATTTTAATGGGCAGAAAATTTCTACATTTAATTTTTAAAAAAATTGTTAATTAAAAATTCTGAGATTTGGACCAAATACGGAACATATCTTGTACGACAAACTCAAAAATTTTCAGATCTTAAAAAAAATTTGTAAAAATTTTTTTCGATCAGTGAAACACAGTGTGTACAACCGTACACACGGTCAGTAGTCAAAGTGTTAATTGGGACTTCGAAATACCTAATGGGCTAGAAGGGACATACATCCATTCGCAATGTCCCACTACGATAATCAGAGCTATCTACCGCATTATATGAAATCGGTTACAACAGGCTGAGCTTTGCACCTCCAAACGATGCACAATTTATGAAATAACCGAAGCATTGGAACTACAATATCCTAACTTGCACGATGATTACAACAACGGTGTATTAGAAGTACATCCCGAGTGTCCAGCGCAAAATACGAGAGATTATGTTATCTCAAGTAAAGTAAATTTAATTTTTGTTTCAGTTTTAAAGTCATTGTAAATATAAAGATTTTGTGCAAAACAATAAGGTCACTGAGAAGAGGTGTTGAATTCTCCGCATAGCTCGCTCGAGCCATCAACTTTGTTCAACGGTCGCTGGCAATCACCTTAACAATCATCTCAATCATTATCATCGGAGTCAGAAATGCTGCTGCAAATGTCACCCACCTTGCCACCACGAGAAGTAATGGACAACCCGGCAGTGGGAGTATTATATCAACATCAACATCAACAGGGAGGAATGACCGTCGAAGGAGAAAACGATCTTCTGAGAAATCAATTACGACAAGCACGAGAAGAGGTGTTTGCCCTATGACTACGAATCAAGCAATTAACAACTCGAGTTTATCAACTACAACTACTCTTTGCAAAAGCGCTTCGTATGGTGAGGTCCTTCTTGGATTACTTCCGAATCTTTCCCAACTTTTTGATAGTTACACCAGGAATACATGGGGTTGTTGGAGCTGAATGACCAAGGACAACAAGAAGAGGAATGGCAAGGAGTTGACTTTTATTTTAGAGTAGTAATTAACTAGCGAATTTCTACCAACGTTTGGAAAAACGCTCATTGCTACAAAATGAGACTGAGATAGTTTAAACAATTTACACTTTCCAACTCCCAACACAGAATTGGTTAACGGAACAGCTGTTCCTGTTGACAAATTATTATCTGAAAGTTTCAACGTTACATCTTTCAGACGCGTAGGTACACTTTTCAAAATACGTTTTTCTTTTGCAAGTCAATGAATATGTTTTAAATATGAGTTACAAATTTGAAGGGGAACAGAATTTGAACTTTGCACAAGATTTAAAAGGTGTAACGGGAATTTGGTTCCTTGCCTGTTCCGAACCCGCCACCGTATAATGTTGGTTGACTGTATTCACAACCAACCTCAAAATCCAGGAAATATTTACTCGCTTCAAGGCCCACTAAATCTCAATTAAACACTTCACAAAATGCCAAGGATAATAATTGATAACACAATAAATAAAAATAAACAAAGTTTATTTTCACTCCAAAATACAACACAAGTACAAATAATGAATGTTAAAAGCAAGAAACAACACAATGATGATGACTGTTCTATGACGTCAGGCAACTTCCACTCAGGTAAATATCCAAGTTAAAGTAATAACTGTAAATAAACGTGAATAATAATAAAGAATTCAAAATAAATAACCTGTGTGATTATTATCTAGTATTAAACAACCACACCCAATGACTCAACTATGAACACGGAAAACATGGATATGCAAATCCGTGATTCACAAGAAAAATCGTAAGTGAGGTTCAAATAAGCTCGGAAATTACTTTCCGAGTTTCCAGTTTTAAAGCGCCAAGTTAAAATAGAAAAGCTCAAAAATAGCATGAATATTAATGAGCAAATTTAAATACGAGAAATACGAATTTGGCGATAATTTTAAATAGAAAAATGGGAGCACGACCTTTGACCTTGCCTCAAATCGCAAGACAAAGAAATGGAGGGGCGCTCACGTACCAAGGGCACACACCATTAAACGTTCTTTAAAAGAGAAATTAACGGGACCTTTAAACTTTATGTACTTATCTTTACTGAAATAAAGCGGCAGCCACCTCGGACTCGGTCCGAGAGTCTATCCCCGTCTGTCCGTGGTCAACCAGCAATGCCGGACAAGAAAATAAATTCCCCCGGTCCCCTTACCCTCACGCTGAACCACCACGGTCGATAGCTGCAATCTCTCGTTAACTACTTCGTCCAGTCAAACTCCCGTGCACGCTCAATTCGTACTCTCACTATTAAAGATGAATTTCTGTCACCTTCGACCACGAAACACGTTCACTCTCGATGAAACACACGATAAACTATATTAAAAGGTTTAAATCTACTTCACACGATGAACACAAAAGAATGACCCCAATTAACCTCAAGTCAAAGGTTAAATACACTCAGGTGGGACATCCCATTCACAAAACAGGTGTCACACCCCAGCGCCATCTATTAACAGATTTTAGAATTATTACGGCCCAAAATAGTAAACCGTTACAGAGGTATCCATTAAAGTTCTCAAACATAAATGCAGACTGAGCCCATAACGGGCTCCAACTAGTGACGGTTGATTTGATTGATTGATTTAATTTACGGCACCCAAACAGCTAGGTCATTGGGTGACTGACAAGTAGTAAAGAAACACACAAAACAAAATCATAAAAATACCACTATACAATTCTCTTCCAGATAAGAGGCAACTACAAGAGAAGGAAATAAAGGATCTAGACAATGCCACAAGGCATATAGTTGGCACATGGTTAGACGCATACATCAGCAGAGACAAAAACATGCACAGAAAGACAATTAGAACAAATGGACAATGCGACCAACGTCATTGTCATCAAAGAACTCATCAAACAAAAGGTCAAAACACGGACTAGAATTGCAACATAACGAAAAGTGAAATCAAACTACACCACAGACAACAACAGGACAGAAAGGACGAGTAAACACTACTTACAAGCACCAACATGACAATAACAACACATAACAAACATAAGCAACAACCCACAATAAACACAAGTCAAGATTTGAAGGAGAGAAGACTGGGAAACCTCTAGGGTATTACAGATCCCCGGAGAGGCCATTGGTATGGGCCTCAGGCCACTGACAACCTTTGACCCCTCCCCGCAAACCCCCAAATTACGCGGGATTTCCATGTGATTGGTTATGATAGCCTCGAATAGTCCCATCCCAATATTAATCGTCACTTTTCGTCTTCCTTCACACCCCCAGCAAATTCCATTATATCCGATGATACTCCAATTACCCTGACAAATAGGGCATAAACACGTCTCATGTTCTCCATGTCCACCACTACTGGCCATCTAAATATTAAATATTTAAAAATAAACTTTCATAAACTTTTTTTGACAACATAAATTCTCCGTAGTTTCTCTTACCCTAAATCTATTTTTGAGCACGTACATAAAAGTTAAGGGGACGATGTTGAAAACTCTCACCTTGCTCTGCTGAATGCAGCGAATGAGTGGTAGCAGTGGTTTCGAAAACGGCCGCCAAAAAGATAACGCGTTGCCCTTGACACGGTATCAAGCTTTCCTGTCATATTCCTTTCTTTCCTTAACCTTATTTTATTTTCCCTAATTGCTATCAAATCTCCAACAGCGACAGCATCCTCTACAAAATTTAATTCTAATTTCCCGCGCATTTTTTTATTTTGGGTTTTTATAAACGAAAGAGTTCTTTACCCTAAAATCCTGCCAATCCATTCAATTGGTGCGGATTTATTTTCAACGCAGCCACTGGGGTTGTTTTGGCCTTGCAGTTATTTAACTCCCTTTGCAAAACAGATGTCTATTGAGAGAAAATGGTATTATTAAGATACTTATTTACATAGATTTATTAATTCCGTCAACTCAGCCACCAGCGCTAAACCTTTTTCAAGAAGATCTAAAAGCAATTCGTAAACTCCCCCAACTACAAATTGAATACAAAAATTACTAAATGCGAAATAAAAAAATAAAAATAACGGTAAAACTAACCGAACATTCTTGGCTAACTTCAATCTATAAATGTATACAAATTTGATTTAAAGTTTGTATATATCTTTAATTAATTTCGTTACCAGCGGTGGAGTAGTTGCGTACAGTTGTTGGTTAGTAGCCAAAAGATCTTCTTTCTCTCGAATTAAGTGGCTCGATGGTGACTTTCTCTAGTTTTTCTGTTCCATCTTTTAATTCTTCTTTTAACCGCAGATTTTCCTGTTAAATATAATAAAAGTAAAGTGAAAATATAAGGAAATAGTTTTTTTTATAAACTTAAATAACGTCCTTTTTGGTTTCAAGTTTTTGACATACTTCAATATTTTCCTGGTGTAATTTTAGAATTATAGCTCGAGTTTCTTCATATTTGATTTTTTGTTGTTCCTGAATGTTTTTTACTTCTCTTTGCCATGTTGATAAGCGATCGAATTGCTCGCTCACTGCAACATTGTTTTCGTGAAGAGTTTGTGACGTGCAAGTCGACACGTTACGACCCTTTAATTTAATTAGTCGGTCTTGATTGTTTTTATTATTCTGTTTATTTCCTGAATATTTTTGGTAGTTAGATTCTTGTTGAATTTGGCCGCCAGATGTACGAGGTAATAAAACACCTGGTGACGAGATTAACGAGAGATTCGGGATTGAGATTCCCGGGAGTACGGATCGAGGGTAATTATTGAGCGAAGTTTAAGTGCGATTTACGAGGGATTAGGCCTGCGATTTTAAGCCTACGTAAATACGAATTTTGAGCAGGGAAACCTTTGACACCGAGCCGAGCAGGGAAAATTGTGATACCGAGACGAGTTTATTGTGATATAAGTGCTTTATTTTGACGTTATAAGAAGGAATAAATACAGGATACAAGTATTTTTGTGTTTGTGCGTTTTTGTGCGCGTTGAGCGGGACGAGGATACTACGAGGAGCACGGCGGACATGCGGTAGGCTTTCGCGCGTTACACCGCGCTTTCCACGGCCTCCGGAGACGTTTTATTATTTGAATTTCGCGCGGTTTGTTCCGCCGACGGTAGCGAGCAAGGTCGCCCGTCACAAGTTTCTGTAAAAAAAAATGTAACCACTTAATCTAATTCTGCATGCGTCCAATGCTTCATCAAAAGTAAAAAAATTCAGAAAACTTTACTTCTGCGATATTAAAAACTTTTTTAATACCTTCAATCTTCTACATTCCAATTATTTTCAATGTTAAAAAATTAATTAAATAAAAATGTAACCATTTAGTTTCTCAAACTGTCACGCAAAAATAAAATATACGATACACTTAGTAATTTTTTGTAATACCATTGAAATTAATTAAAAATTATTGCTTTCTTTCCTTCTTTCTCTATTTCCAGTTTTGATACCTTTAAGTTCCAAATTTTCGCGTAAAATTTCTCGTAATCTCTCGTGAGCTTCGTCCAGAGAGAGAGATCAAAAAAGGCCGATAATTGTAAATAACGTAATTAAGTAGGACTGCAAAGTTCATCGACTTGAATCGAAGTTGGCAGAGATAAAATTTGAAACCCGCTCGATGATGAAGGTTGACTGCTCGTTACATCCGAAGGTGTAACTGTCGGTGAAGAGTTAAACGTTCTACTTATTTTTATCAAACCTTACAATAAAATAAAATAAATAGTAAGGTGATTAGTAAGTTGTTCAAGTTTCCAAATTAAAAATATAGTTCCAGTTTTTTTTATCAAAGCGCAAATGACGTCATTTTTACTCATTTTCACAAACACTTACGAGGGGTCTTCAATTCCGACGTCATTCAATGAGTAAAAATGACGTCATTTGCGCGTGATTTATTGCAAACTCCCTCAAACAAAATAAATTTTGAAAATAATTACACCGATGATTTTTTTCCCCCGCCAGAAACGTAAAACGTAAAAACTGTTAAGAATCCGCACAAACGACCTCTCTTAACAACATAAATGATTTTAACTTACGCGGAACGGGGAAGAAGTTGTTATCAAGGTTTCTTTTCATCTTGTGACTGCGTAACCTTGATAACAACTTGGGTCTATAAAAATCCCTTCACGTGACTAAGCGCGCACCACGCGCGCACCAACGCTTCTCACGCGAACTTCAACCAAACCATAAGTTTCTACTTCCATTCCCCCAACAAATCGCAAAAAAATCTCAGTTATCTTGACCCCGCCATAACGAACTATCGCTAATCGACGAAGAATACAGCTGCCAGGACGAAAGGAAGAAAGAGCGTGGCAACGTTCCCCCAATCCGAGTGAAGTGCGGGTGTCAAAAACAGAATTACGAAATGCGTGAAATTCAATAAAAATCAGAAAAATAACAGAACTATCAGTTGAGAAAGCAGTTGTTTCCCGTGTCGTAAATGTAGATAAACCAAACTTCAGGAGCACAAACACAATTGCAGTGTAGTGTGTTTTTTTTGTCGTCGAACGTGTGGCGTTCTTCAAGGGGGACTGAAGGATTGTCCCCGGGGAGGCGTTGATGTTATTTAAGGAACTTTTATTTTTAAGGGACAGGTGGGGAAATTCCAAAAAGATATTTGGATTTATCACGCGGTGGCTGGGGTCAAAAAAATTTTCTCTAATCTTTGAGAATTTTTTTTTTAAGCTAATTTAAAGGCGTCTTGAAAATAAGATTTGAATTTTTCTTACTTTTGACCCCAACCATCGCGAGGTAATGTACATGTAAGAATAATTTTTAAGAATTTTCACAATTCTCATATAAACTAAAAAAAATTTCCCAGTGTTTTAAAATGTGGTTACAGATAAACTGAAAAATACGGTACCTTAAAACTTTTCCAGTTGTACTGTAAAGTAAAATGTACGAATTTTATGTGCCAGTTATTGATATGAATGCGTATCCTTGAATATTAATTCCAAGATGTGATAGTAAGAATAATTTTTCAACCAATTTTTTTCAAAACTTAAAAACGCATAAATCCACGTGAAGTCAACTACGAGTTAGTCCTTCAGTCATAAACCAGACCGGAAAAAAATTCCTCCAATTATGTTATTTTGAAATATATTGTTTTTGGAGTTAAAAATAGGTTGGTTTTTAATTTGAAATAAAATTTAAAAAAAAAGGAATAGAAAAATATAGCAGTTTATAACAACAAATAAATAATGAAATAAATGTTACAAAATATATTCTACTACTGTAATTCACTTTTCTAACAAATTCGGAACAAAAACAGATTATAAATACATTTCATAATAATAATTTATTTTATATCGGCAAATTAACAAAATTTTAAAAGTATAATTTTTATTCTTAGACTATATAAAGGTAGTTAATCTTGATATTTTCCTATTTCCATTCAATTCACGCAGTGTGGCGGATGAATAAATTTAATTGCTAGCAAATACTCACTGGTGTTTATTTAAGTACGGATTTTTGTTTTAGCGTAAGAGTACTGTAAGTCATTTACAAAAGTTGTAAAGATTGCAAGAAGGACTATCAAGAATCAGTGAAGAGGATTAGAAATTTTTACAATACGATGACAGCAGGGATAACGCGTTCATCTATGATGTTACGACTTGCTCAGGAAAATTATTTGTTAATGAAATACAGGGAAGAAATATGAAAAAAAGTTTGAGAAAAATTAATTCTTTTTTGCTGGTGTGAAATCTGTACTAAGTAATTTTTCAATGATTCTCCAACATAATTTATTTTAAAATGCATTCCTTTTTTTTCTGAATGTTGTTGTCTTGGTAATGCATTAGGCCAACACCATGGTGAATGTGCCGTGCGTGAGGGTATAGTGTATGGCCAGACAAAACAATTGAAAAAATTGGACAAATGCACATACATTTTTTAAAAATATACTTTATTTCAATTATTTCTAAATAACTATAATAAAAATTATCTTTTACATTAAATAATTAATCCATAAATTTTTTGAAAATTGTGGTTAATCACAGTGCAGGGTAATAATTAAAATGTAAATTATTTTTTTATGGTTTTTTATTGTTCTATTCCTTTCACGATTTAACAAAAGCACAAGAAATGCATTATGTACTGCATAATGGTACACTATGGTTTAAACTGTTTATTTTATATTTTGAAATATAAAAGTTTCTTTAAAATAATCCCACAATAAATTTAATGTAAACTAAGTAAGAGCATACATATCTAAGTATAGAAAAATATAATTATCATTATTTCATGCAATTAAAGTACTGAAAAATATGTTTAACAATGTAAAAATATGTTGAACCGTGTGTAATTTTAAAGTTTTTGTCGGATAATTGAGAAACTTAATACCAAAGAATGTTATAATTAATTAGAACAGATTATAATGAACCATAAATGGAAATGTATATGCTTATGCTGCAGTAAATATAATATTGTTAAGATTGTAAAATATTTTAAAAGATTGAATCATTTATTTTAAATTACAGTACTGAAATTAGATTAAATTATGCTAATAAATAGAATATTTTGAAAGGTGATTAAGTTAATCGTTTAATGAAAAAAAGTACAGCTGACGTAAAGCTGCACATACAGGCAAATCTCAATGGACACTTTAAAGGACTTTATTAAATTCGGTGTTTAGTACGCAACTTTACCAACAACAGTACAATTGTACAATTTTGTAAATTTCTTTTTCTTTCCCGTGTATGTTGTCAAAAAAAAGTTTATGAAAGTTGATGTTTAAATATTTAATATTTAGATGACCAGTAGCAGTGGATATAAAGAACATGAGACGTGGTTATGCCCTATTTGTCAGGGTAATTGGAGTATCATCGGATATAATGGAATTTGCTGGGGGTGTGAAGGAAGACGAAAAGTGACGATTAATATTGGGATGGGACTATTCGAGGCTATCATAACCAATCGCATGGGAATCCCGAGTAAATTGTGGAAGGGAGGAGCAACCATTCATTGCTCACAATATTGGGAAGGGACTGCCGAAGAAGTGGCCGCAGCTGAACAGATGGAAAGAAAATACGAGAATGCCAGAAAAAGGAGAACATTGGAATTGTGAAGTCAAGGAGTAAATGTAATCATGAATCCCTGGGATAACAACCTGAAGGTAGATTGGGAACGAAGTTGGCGGAGCCAGATGTCGAACCCAAAAGCGTTAGATGTAGATGACGAGGAAGCGTCCATAATATGGAGCCCAAGAGAAAGTAACGCCTGTACTGCACCTTACCTAAATGAGGAAACGCAGCAATATGAAGTACAAATGGAGAACCGAGTACATAAATTGGAAACAACGTTACAAGAGAAAGACCAGGAAATAGAAATGTTACGACAGCATCAAAAACACCTGGAGCATCTTTTCGATGATAAACAACGCGAGACATCAGTAAAGACCAATAAACAAACAGAAAATTGTGCGTGAATGCAAGACTACCTATAGGTGGCCTTGGCGGGCCATCATTATCCATGTTCGGTATCAACGTTGGATGCCTAATTAATTTTGAAATAAACGCGTCATCATTACAGGACACAGGTCGACCAGGAACAGATAAATCAAATTTTAATGCATCTTGTGATGTCGATCCGGGTTTGCGGATCGTTAATAAAGCCGTGCAAACAAAAAAGATGGTAATTCATCGACGGACGTTCGTGCGGATGTCACCATTTTGCCCTATAATTTTCCTGCTAAGAATTTATTGTGACGTGATGTTTTCAGTTTTCTCTACGTTAAGAGAAAATATGGGCGTACTGAAAATAAAAA
>JAQIWS010001119.1:0-13280 GCA_034696085.1 Stigmatogaster subterranea | reverse complement strand
CAATCGTCGGACCAACTAACGCGTTTAACACTCCCGGTCACTCTTTATCCGACCCCGCTTTATCCGATCCGTCATTTGCCGTTCACGGACAGGTAACCGAGTAAATTAGGTAGGTAAATAAAATCAAAATAAAACTAAATAAAATAAAACTTTAGGGAATTGGACGTAAATAATTTTTGCTGGAAGTTTAGTAATTCAACTTACCAACTTTTTACCAACTTTTTTAATCATTTTGTAAACAGGAATTACAATGTAATTGTGAATGAAATAAATAAATAAAGGTTTTAAAATAGAATTATTTTGTAGATATTAATGCGTAAAGTGCAACTGCGGTACATAAAAACGTAAAAAAACAACTGGTTAAGTTTTAACTATTTTGAGAACTAGGAAAATCTACACGCCAAGAATTTTTGTCGGTTACTCTTAAGTTAAAATGTATATCGAAAGTATTTTATTGGTAAATTTATTGAGTTCACGCTGCAGCGTCCGTCTAGTATCGATTTGTGTAACGTAAACAAATGTCACTGTTTATAAATGACTCCCACCTCTAATTCCATTATACAATAAATTTTTTGTCGGTAAGAAATGTTCTTTATATTTGAGATTTACGTTTTAATTCACCAAAGTATTGTCAAGGTTTCGTGTCTTTTTGCTTTTAATCGTAATGGAAAAGTCAAGTTTGACGAAGTGCATGTCGATGGTTGTAGTTTATCATTCTGGCACCAGATGGCGATCGTCTTTTTTGACGTCGCCCACTACAACTGCGGGAGTGAAAGATTGTATTATAATATTTTGTTTTGAAATAGTCGAGATTTTGAATAATTTTAACGCAAAAATTGCAACAAAATGACAAATCAAGCCGAAAATGAATTTTTGAAGTCATATTTATATTACAACAAATTTTCATCGAAGTGCGATTTAGCAATTGTACAATGTGCATTTCGAGTTAGTAGAATACATATTTTAAATTTTATAATTTACTATTAATTTCTCCACCTTTTAATTTAATTGTAGTAATGTACTTTTAAGCTTAATATAGTATATTTGTGTCATGTTTTTCTCGAGAACGGCCATACTATGCTGAATACACCGGTTCTCGTCCGATCACCGAAGTTAAGCAGCATTAGGCCCGGTTAGTACTTGGATGGGTGACCGCCTGGGAATCCCGGGTGCTGTTCTCAACTTTTTTTTTTCCACTATGGATAAATTACAGGGTAGGTGTATGTTAGTACGACATACATTTAGAAAGCATTCGTAAAATGGTAAATACTGTATCGATACTCAAAAAAATTTAAATTTTAAAAAAGTTAGAAATTAATTTGTAGAAATATGTGCAGTGTATTTAGATAAAGTAATAAAATGTTCGTGTTAATTTACTGCACAATTTTTGAGTTTTTTGTGCTTTATTTATGCATGATATTTTGAAATCTAAAATTGAAAAGTGCGGTGCAGAGATTAACACGGGTTCGATTCCCGAGTCAGACCAAAATTGAAAACTTTTTTCACTAAAAACAAAAAGCGTTTTTAAAACGAAAACTTTTTATTATTACCACAGAGAAGTAATACAATAAATTTTTTCACAAAATCTGTACAAATAGAAAATTTGTTTTTACGCGTAATAAATCCGATCGCCCATTGATAAATTTACATCACAAGTTTAAAAATATCAATATTGATCATTTAATTTAATAACTTATTAATTTTCACACTTTTCAATAGGTTTTAAAATGTATTTTTAAACTTAATATACTATAGTTGTGTCATTTTATTCTCGAGAACGGCCATACTATGCTGAATACACCGGTTCTCGTCCGATCACCGAAGTTAAGCAGCATTAGGCCCGGTTAGTACTTGGATGGGTGACCGCCTGGGAATCCCGGGTGCTGTTCTCAACTTTTCTTTTTCTTAACTTTTTTTTTCTATTAAGGATAAATTACAGTGCGTTACTAATCTTGCTTTTTAATAAAATTTCCAAATTTTACGCATTTTTACGGTGATAAAATTTATTTTCACTCTTACGTAGCGTGTAGTAAACTGTTTGCAGATTCTGTCACTAGTTGGCAGTCGTTTCCAAAGCTGTTATTACGCGGATTTTTTAAGCGTTTTTCCGATTAAAGATGGTAAAGGCAAAAGACAACATTAATTTCTGTCACCTGTGATGTAAAGCAAGGGTAATTTCGGTATTTTAGAGGGATAAATTTTTTTACCAATTTTTTGGATTACCAACTCGTGACACAAACGGCGTATCATATCAACTGATGATTAAAACCATATTTTTACACCATGACTAAAACGGTCTTTCATGTATATGTGGTGCGAAAATAAAATTGTTCTAATTTTAGAAACATTAGAGAAGAGAAGAATGGAAAAGACGTTTACGCGAAATTTATCTAGAATTGAAAAGTTCGATGCAGTGACGTTAACACAGGTTCGATTCCCGCGTCAGACCAATGTTAAAATATTTTTTTAACCACAAAAAATAGTGCAGTTAAAACGAAAACTTTTTATTACTACCACCACCACAGAAATGTAATACTGTACTACAACTTAAAAAAATTATCACTGAAATTCGCGAGAAAAACTGAAAAAATGAGTAAAATTTGAAAAAAAAGTTAAAAGAATGGTTTTTGAATGTAGAAAATTTTGTTCAGTTATTTATAACATTTGTACGACATCTGAAATAATTGATGAGTGGAAAAAATAGTCGATCGATTACCTAACATGTGTTATTGCGTCACTTGTAATTGTAATCAGGTAATAAATTATTCCGTAGTACAATGATAGCATAATTCTAAGATATGTCGTGTTTTATAATTTATAGATAAATGGTGGAGAAATATATAGGTTTGTGGATAATCCAAAACCAAGAATGTGTTTGTGTAGAAATATGTGCAGTTTATTGAGATAAAAAAATAAATTGGTGTGAATTAAGTTTTGAGAATAAAATGGTTCACTTATACAATTTATTTTGAAAATAACATAAAATGTGACGCAAAAATCAAGTGGTTTTAATATATTTTAGAAAAGTATCGAGAAAGTTATCTGAAATTTTAATTACTTTTTAATGAAATGATCGTAAGCTACGAGAAATTTATCTGAAATTGAAAAGTGCGGTGCAGTGACGTTAACACGGGTTCGATTCCCGCGTCAGACCAAAATTAAAATCTTTTTTTAACCACAAAAAATAGTGCAGTTAAAACGAAAACTTTTCGTTACCACCACAGAGATGTTATATACAAAATAGTGTAAAATTTTTAGCGAAATCTATTTTGATAAATTTACACAGATGGAAACTTTATAATCTGTGGTCATAAGTTTGAAAATATTACTAATCTTTATCATTTAATTTAATAACTTTTATAAAACGTCGTAAAGTGTATTTTAAAAGCATAAAATCACATAACGAGTTACAATCTATCATTAAAAATTAAAAAAAAATATTTGAGAACAGCACCCGGGATTCCCAGGCGGTCACCCATCCAAGTACTAACCGGGCCTAATGCTGCTTAACTTCGGTGATCGGACGAGAACCGGTGTATTCAGCATAGTATGGCCGTTCTCGAGAATATTATGACACAACTATAATATATTAAGTTTAAAATTCGTTAAACATTTTACCCCATTTTTTGGTACTGTATTATTCCTCTATGGTAGTAAGAAAGATTTGCGTTTTGAATATGTAATTTTTTTTGGTTAAAAAAAATTTTAATTTCGGTCTGACTCGAGAATCGAACCCGTGTTAACTTTTTGGTTGGAACCTGATGACGTAGAGGAAAACGGGGTTTACAAAATTCGAGTTTTGGATAACAATAATTTTAAAAATTAAAAAAAATACTTATCAAGTCTAAAAAAAAAAATTGATTTTTAAAATATCAAACGCCAAATCTAGCGATAAAAATTCATACATTTTATTTTACAATTTGTACCACTAGATGGCGCCACTTTAACTTCACCAACGCCAAGCTAAGAAACTCTTCAGCAACCAGAGTGGACCTCGACGCTTATTTTAAAAACGAAACTTTAACGCGCGGTTTAACATCGAAACGTCAAAAGTACAAACATTTTTCTGGTAATTTACAAGTTTAATTCACAACGTGTTTATTTGTAGGACGTCAGAAACTCAATTTGTTCCGACGGGATTTTGTCCTGTGCATTCGTGCTCTTGCGTTAATCCTAATCCTCAACCTCGACCGCCGATAAGATTATGCCCACTGCACGCTGTGTCAATTTCTTCAGGTGTCCTGGTTAAAAAGAAGTCGCCAGCTAAGCATATAGTGGTTAAAAAGCCGGTTACTGCTCCGAAAAAGACTGACAGGTAAGAAAATGGCGTTAGGCTTATTTTCGAAAGTAATTTTTGTAATGTTTTTGAAAAAACATGGTGGATGACGTTAACTTGGGACGATAATGTCGTCAAATTTGAATTTTATTGAGATTTTTTGAGTTGTGTAGAAATGTAAATGACGGTTTAAGCTTAAAAGTAGTTTTACTTGGTTGAAATTTGAATATTTTACGTGATTCAAAGGTGATTAAGTTTGTTTTTGTGTTATTTTTGAGGTAATGTTAATTTTACTATCTTGAATTCGAGAGTTGTTTTGATTTACTAACCGCGGAGTATTTCGACGGTGTTCCTGATCTGATCTTATTTCTACGTTATATTTAGTTAGAAGCGGGAATCGAAATTTTTCAAAATACAAAAAATTTCCATTTTGTGACGTAACGGTCATTAATGTTAACAAAATTCAAAATATTAAATATAACGTTAATTTTTTTAATCTCGTTTAGTCTTGTCTAGTCTCGTGCATTCCTCACAACCGTCGTTTTACTTTGTTGAGTCGAAACCGTGCGACAAAATGTTAAACGCCGACGAGGATGACGACTATTTATCCGACATCGGAGACTATTTATCCAGCGACGAGGACGACGCGAATACGAACCAGGCCGTCTTGGACGCGAATCCGAATCAGGCCGTCTTGGACGCGAATCCGAACTACGCCGTTTTCGACGCGAATCAGAACCACGCCGTTTTCGACGCGAATTCAAACTACGCCGTCTTCGAGGCTCCAGCCAACGGGGTCGACGCGAATACGAACCAGGCCGTCTTGGACGCGAATCCGAACCACGCCGTTTTCGACGCGAATCAGAACCATGCCGTTTTCGACGCGAATTTAAACTACGCCGTGTTCGAGGATCCAGCCAACGGGGTCGACGGTAGTCCGCCTTCTCCGGCCGAAACTAGTTCAACCAGCCCCGATGATACGAGTTCATCCAACGCGGATGAAGATCAAGATTGCGCTCGAAAGCGCGGAATCACGTCACCCACTTCCAGTACGACATAAAGCACAAAATTGATCTTTTTAGATAATTTTAATCACGAATTATATTATATTTTTAATAGGTAGCGGTGTTGATCGCCCGGTTTGTCTCGGTGTCGTCGGTGGTGGATGCTGTAAATGCGTCGTGTGTCTTTGTGTAGCTGAAAACGGGTTTTGCGGTTGCTGTACATGTTGCGATTTGTGTGAGTGCATTGGAGATGCTAAACGAGAAAAGGCTGAGAAATTAACTTTTGAAGAAGGTTATGAGAAACCAAACTCTTGCACATGCGTAATTGTTCAAGATGTTTCGTATTTCTGCGCTTGTTGCTCAGGTTGTAAGTGTACGGAGAGCAAGAAGAAGTTGGAGTTTGAAGGTGAATGTTGCGAAGGCGGTCATCATGCGGTTCCAGGATTCTCTGGTGGGATTTTCGCACCTGAAAAAGCGGGGGTGAAGCGAATTATGAGCGATTGATTATTGTGTTTGGTTTAATTCGGTTTTGATGGTTAATTTTCTATTAATTTTATGACGTGTGTACGTCTATGAAGTAATTAATTTTGTTTAAGTATATTTTTGTGTAAATAATGATTTTGTGGGCAGATACAGGTAAGAAAATGGCGTTAGGTTATTTTCGAAATTATTTTTTTGTAATGTTTTTGTAGAAACAAGGAGGATGACGTTAAATTGGGAAGTTTGTGTCGTCAAAATTGAGTTTTATTGAATTATTTTGAGTTGTGTAGAAATGTAAATGACGATTTTAGCTTAAAAGTAGTTTGGTTGAAATTTGAATATTTTACGTGATTCAAAGGTGATTCAGTTTGTTTTTGTATAATTTTTGCAGTAATGTAGTTTATTAATATAGAAAATAATTTTAAGTATTTAATTTTTATTTTTGTAATATCTATTAAGTAAATAATTTGTAAAATAAAATTTTTGCATGTGTTTCACGCTGTTTTATTTACACCGAGTAATCGTAGTACCGCAGAAACGAAATCGAAACCAATAAGAGTTTAAATGACGTCAATCTTTAAAATACTTTATTTTTATCGTTAATAATTCTGAAATTAATTCTTTATTTATACCACATAATTATTTAACTTAAATTCACGAACGTTAGATTTTAATTTTATTATTTACTCGGCAACCAATCAACACTCGAGACATTTAAACAGAAACCGAAACCAACTTGACGTCGGATTGAGTAAAAATGAAATTTTGTAACGGAAAGCGATAGTAAAATCTAGCGACTTGTTTACTTTAAAACCAGCCATGGATCCTGAAGGAAAGTTACGAGTGATATTAGGACAGTTGGCACGCGAAAACGGAGACAGCAAGGATTTTCGAAGCACGGTTGAAACTCTTTTGAAAGTTCACAGGTTTGGGCCGTCATTTGACAGTTAAGCCTAATTTCGTTCTCTCGCTTAACTTTGATTTTATTCGTATTTAGAAACATTTTGCAGAACCAAGGCAACGAAAAATATTACGTATTAAAGTTAACCAACAGCTCTGTATCGAATATACGGAAATTTAAGGCTGCTCGAATTTTTTTGAAGGAAGTTGGATGGTTTGAAGTGAGTATCGTAAAATTGTTTACCAAAAATTTTGAATTTTGATTCGTTAAATTTGTAATTTTAGGACGCAAATTGTATTCGATTCGCTGGTGATAAACTGCAAGTTGCGTTAAACGTTTTAACGGAATATAGGTAACGTTAAACGCAAATTTTATCAGATTTGTGCAGTTTGATAACGAAAATTTCGTAGATTAATCGCACCGTCGGAGAACGAATGGAGTCCTGACAATAAAATTGAAGATTTAAAGAAAAGTGAAATCGAAGAAAATAAAAAACGAGCATCAGCTGCTAAACAACGCGGTAAAGAATTGGCTGAATTCTTCAAAGACAAACAAGAACGCGAAAAAATCGCTGCGAATGTAAGAAAAATTTCATTTTACATAATCAAAGCGAAACTGATGTAACTTATTTTCAGATTAAAAGAAAAATAAGATCTGATCAGGAACACCGTCGAAATACTCCACGGTTAGTAAATCAACACAACCCTCGAATTCAAGATGGTAAAATTGACAAAATTTTATTTTTTTAGAGCACCGCTTTCACCCAAAAGTAAATCTAAATCCAGACCAATCGTCGGACCAACAAACGCGTTTAACACTCCCGGTCACTCATTATCCGATCCGTCATTTACCGTTCACGGACAGGTAACCGAGTAAATTAGGTATGTAAATAAAATCAAAATAAAACTAAATAAAATAAAACTTTAGGGAATTGGACGTAAATAATTTATGCTGGAAGTTTAGTAATTCAACTTACCAACTTTTTACCAACTTTTGTAATCATTTTGTAAACAGGAATTACAATGTAATATTGAATGAAATAAATAAATAAAGGTTTTAAAATAAAATTATTTTGTAGATATTAATGCGTAAAGTGCAACTACCGGTGCATAAAATACTGTAAAAAAATAACTGTGAATAATTTTAAACTATTTTGAGAATTTTAGTAAAATCTACAAGCCAATTTGGACCGTCTTAAGGATTTTTGTCGATTATTCTAAGTTAAAATGTATGTCTTAAGTATTTTATTGGTAAATTTATTGATTTCGCGCTGCACCACCATCCCTCTTGTATCGATTTGTGTAACTGTAAACAAACGTCACTTGTTTACAACTGGCGCCCACCTATAATTCCATTAGACAATAAATTCTTTGTTTTTTTAGAAATGTTCTTAATATTTGAGATTTCCGTTTTAATTCACCAACATTTTGTCAAGATTTCGTGTCTTTTTGCTTTTAATTGTGATGGAAAAGTCAAGTTTGACGTAGTTCATGTCGATGGTTGTAGTTTATCATTCTGGCACTAGACGGCGGTCGTCTCTTTTTGACGTCATCCACTGCAACTGCGTGAGAGCAGAATTGTTTTATACTGCACTGTAATATATAAATTATATATTTTACGTGAATCGACGTAACGAAAATTTGCGCCAAAATAACAATTTTAGCTGAAAATGAATTTTTCGTGTCATATTTCTATTCCGTATGATTTTCAATTCTTCAAAGTGCGAATTAATAATTTCAGGCGCTAAATTGACGTTTGGTTGCTATAATGTCGATATCCGGTTGAAATACTATATAAACAAATTCTTCACCAAGCGCCACTTATTCGCAGGAAATTAAGGTGCAACGTTTGATTACCGCGTTTGTATACAAATGGCAAGTTCGACAAAGTTCAACGATCTACCGACAGAATTAAAATTATACATTCTGTCGTTTTTCAATTCTCGTATGTTGAATGTCAAAGTATCAAAGACTTGCAAAAATTGGAGATTTTTGTGTTCAGATCCTTTAATATGGAGAAAACTGAAAATCGACGGGAAAAGTTCATCTCCGGAACAAATTACCGCGGTGTTAAATCGAAATCAATTTATAAATCGCCTTAGTTTATTCCAAGTAGAAGATTTCAACTGGATATATAATATCGACAAACACTCTTCGGTTCGAAGACTCAAACTTTCTTACTCCAAACTTTCCCAATCAATCATTGTACAATTAATCAAAGTATTTCCGAATGTTGAAATGATAAACCTCAGATGCTGTACCAACGTTGACAGAATAGTTATTGTACAAATGACGCGGTGGAATTTTCTCAAATCGTTTAAAATAAACGGTGGCTACAATTTGGATTTAATGAAATGCATTCCCACGTTCGTTCAAAGAACTAAACATCTTGAGGAAATTAGTTTAGGGTGTTATATGACTACCAAGTAAGTATTTTTGTACAATTCAATTTTTACTGATTATTATTGGTCTTTTGTTATTACGTATATATTTATTTCGTATTTTTCGTTAGGGTTTTTGATCACACGATCAAACGACGCGGAGAATGTTTAAAATTTTTATGCGTAATTGGTTTAATGCTAAATGACTCGAATTGTAAATTATTTACTACGACGTGTACGAATTTAACGGAATTGCGAATTTGTTCTTCCCCGTTAATGACGGTTAAATATTTATTGGAGCTAACGGTAGGTAGATGTTTTTTCCAGTAATAAGGATTTTCAATGTCACCACCAGATGGCGCGAGACAATTGCGCAAGAGCATTTGGATATCGTGAAATTTGTGAATTATATAGCATTGTTTCACTTCATTTCTGGTTTTTTTTTTCCCCATTGCAGAATCTTCCGTCATTGAAAATCTTGCAATTGTGTGGCAACAACAATATATTTTCTACCGAGTTTCCATCTATAGTTGAAAATGCAAAATTTGCAAGTTTGACTGAGTTGGTAATCTATTGTTATTCTAATAACTTCGACGACGTATGTCTGAAAGCATTCGTGAAATGGTAAATGTCGATATTGAAAAAATTCAAATTTCAAAAAACGTTAAAAATTAATTTCTTTTTTTATTACTACTTGTATGTAGTTGCCCGTCGTTAACGGATTTGAGTATTGACGGGATGAAAATTAAATCAACAGCGGGGCTATGTAGCCTTCCCTTTATTTGCAGGTAACTAATAATTATTTTTTTAAATCATTCCTACATTAAAATTTTTATGTCAAATTGTCTATCATATAGCAAATTGGAATTGTTGATTATTAAGAGAGTCCGAAGGATTACCAAAAGATGCGTGGAAGATATAATCGATCGATTACCGAATATGTGTTATTGCGTCACTTATGGTTGTCGTCAGGTAATAAAGTATTGCTTAATATTTTGATAGCGTAATTCTATTAACATATGTCATATTTTGCAGATAAATGATGGCGACATTTGTAAGATTGTGGATAATCCAAAACGAAGAATGTGTTTGAGGAGAAATATTTGGAGTTTATTGAGATAAAGAAATAAATTGGTGTGAATTAGATTTTGAGTATAAAATGCTTCACTTACGATGTGTACAAAATTTATTTTGAAAATGATACAAATTTGACGCAAAAATCAAGTAGTTTTATTATGTTTTAGAAAAGTGTCGAAAAATTTATCTGAAATTGAAAAGTGCCGTGCAGTGACGTTAACACGGGTTCGATTCCCGCGTCAGACCAAAATTAAAATCTTTTTTTAACCACAAAAAATAGCGCAGTTAAAACGAAAACTTTTTATTACCACCACAGAGATGTAATACTACAAAATAGTGTAAAATTTTTATCAAATCTTTTTTGATAAATTTACACAAGTGTAAACTTTATAATCTGTGGTCATAAGTTTAAAAATATTACTAATCTTTATCATTTAATTGAATAACTTTTATAAAACTCGTGAAAAATGTAGAAAATTTCTCTTTAAAAGCATAAATTCTCACAACGCGCTGTAATATCTTACTAAAAATACATAAGAAACAATAAACTGAGAACAGCACCCGGGATTCCCAGGCGGTCACCCATCCAAGTACTGACCGGGCCCAATGCTGCTTAACTTCGGTGATCGGACGAGAACCGGTGTATTCAACATGGTATGGCCGTTCTCGAAGTTATAACAGCATAAATATACTATATTAAGTTTAAAAATACACTTTTAAACCTTATTAAAAAGCCTGAAAATTAATAAGATCGTTAACACGGGTTCGATTCCCGCATCAGACCAATATTAAAATGTGTTTTTAACAACAAAAAATAGTGCAGTTAAAACGGAAACTTTTTATTACTACAAGTACTGTTACTGTACCACAGAGATGTAATACAGTACTACAAAATGGCATTAAAATAATTATCACTCAAATTCGCCTGTAAAACTGAAAAAGTGAGTAAAATTTGTAAAGAAAGTTAAAAGAATGGTTGTTAAGTGTAGAAAATTTTGTTCAGTTATTTATAACATTTGTACGACATTCTGAAAATATTGAAAGATTTTATCATTACGCAGCATTAGCTTCTCCCGACGGAATATGAATAATTATAACGTTTGTCACTAGGTGGCGAACGTTTCCAATGACGTCATTACTACCGTCTTTACGCGGTTCGTTTAAAACTAAAAATAGAAAAAGTTTAAATATGTCTGAAATTGGAAATAAAATTTATAAAACAATCGGCTAAATTGGTTTTTGGTTGCTATAACGTCCGATCGCAGTACTAAAAAAGCAACACCTTCACCACGCGCATTTAATCAATGAGAAATTAACGTCCAAGCTTCCACCATATCGTTTAATTACAGCGTCTATACAATACAATGGCAAGTTCAACTACGTTCAACGATCTCCCCACCGAATTAAAACTGTACATTCTATCGTTTTTTGACACACGTAGACTGAATAAGAAAGTGGCCAAGGTTTGCAAAAATTGGAGATTTTTGTGTACAGATCCATCAATGTGGCGACAACTGCAGATAAAGGGAACGGAAAGTGAACCGGATCAAATTATCACACTTTTAAATAGGAATCAATTTATTATTGACCTTTCATTAATCAACATACGAGATTTCAACTGGATAAGTAATATCCACAAACATACTTCAGTTCGAAGTATCACATTTGCATTTTGTCAACTTTCCAAAGAAATCGTTGTACATTTGATCAACATTTTTCCGAATGTTGAAAATGTAACTGTGCACTGCGACGACATAGAATCAGACGCAATTTTGCAAATGACGCAGTGGAATTTACTTAATACATTTAAAATCGTAGGTTCTTACTACCATTCTGATTTATCGAACTGCATTCTTTTGTTCGCTGAAAGAACTAAATGTCTCGAGACAATTAGTTTAAACTGTGGATTTCCTATCGAGTAAGTTTTTACAATTCTCCTTTTACTATTTATTAATTAAATATACATGTATATGTTTTCCTTTTGCTAGGAGTTTCAACCAGATAATCAAATCACGCGGGAAATGCTTAAAAGTTCTGCGCGTGCGTGATGTACACCTAGACGGCGGCAATTCTCAGTTGTTTACAACAACGTTTATTAACTTAACAGAATTGGAAATTTATTTTGTCGAGCAAACGTCGGCTAAATATTTACTGGAATTAACGGTAATTTAATTATAATCTATTATAGTACACTGAGATCAGTTTCATTTCATTAATTTTTTTTTTCCACTGCAGAATCTTCCATCTTTAAAAATCTTGCAGTTGATATACATAAACGGAATGTTTTCCAGCGATTTTCCAACACTGTGCGAGGGTAAAAATTTTTCCAGCTTGACTGAGTTGATAATCAGACATTGCGATTATAATTTCGGTGACAGATGCCTGAAAGCATTCTTAAAATGGTAAGTAACTATATTCAAAAAATGAAATTCAGAAATATTTTATTACTATACCGTACTAATACAGTTGTCCATCATTAACTGATTTGATTATCCACGAGATGAAATTTAAATCAACTGCAACGCTAAGTGGCATTCCCTCAATTTGCGGGTAATAACTAATAACTATTTTTTTTAAATACTCCTAAATTAAAATTAACAATTTTTGTTTATTTCTAACACCTAGTAATTTGGAGCTCTTGACTTTTGAGAAATTGGAACGGATTACGAGACGATTTGTAGAAAAGATAGTTAATCAATTACCTCATATATGCTACTGTGCAACTTTTCATTGTCCTCGGGTAAAGTATTACATTATAATATATATGTACAATATCTTGATATAGTTGTATTTAGACTTTGTTATATTTTTCAGATAAATGATGGAGAAGTGTGTAGAATTGTGGACAATCCAAAAAGCAGAATGTGCATGCTTAGAAAAATGTGTTGTTTACGCAGATAAAGAAATAAATGTCTTTTAACGATTTTATTGCTTAATTTTACGACATTCCTTCCACTAAAAATATTTTTGTATTTGGTCAGAAGCGGGAATCGATCCGGGCTCACGTACATCTGTACCACGCAGTTAACGCCTCTAGTGACGAAGGAGTAAAGTTCAAATAGACCCAACAATTCAAATTGACTATTAAAATTATCGTAAAATAACGATAAATAATTAATATCGCCAAGCTCGATACTGAAACTTTTAATTTTCAAAATTTTT
>JAQIWS010001118.1:0-13288 GCA_034696085.1 Stigmatogaster subterranea | reverse complement strand
CAATAAAAACTTTTCACATTTTTCAGCACGCGAAATTGATATTAACGCTGTCTGATTTGGATTCCAATCAGAATCACCTGACTCAAAACAGCCACACCGAAGTATTTTTTTACTATGCACTTTATCACACTGATAATAATTTTATTTTACTAGATTGAACTATTTAGACGGAAACTTATTCACTGTCCAGTGGAATTTACGGCGTTTGGATTTTTTAAATTTGACAACTCACTCGTGACAACGGTGAGTCATCGTAATAATTTGCATTGCAATTTTGTTAATCAAATATTTTTCTTAATCAGATTATAAGTGTGCTTGTAGTCTACGTCATAACTCTGGTTCAATTTAGAAGTTCGGTTTCCTCAAACTATACTTGTACTTACGATTACAAAAATATGACAACGCCACCTAATTAGATTTAAATAAGCAGTTTAAAATCTTTTACTGTCTTTATCATTTCTTGATTTGTGTACTGGTTGCATACGGCTTCTGATTTTTGATTTCTCTAAAATATGTGTTCTTTTACTGTATATTTATTTTTGTTGTTAATTAATATTATTAATTTTATTAATTTTTCAATTACTGGGTGCGCTGTTTATTAGAGGGCGCAGTTAATTACAGCATAAATACGGTATTCGGAATTTTATTGATTAACCACACAAACTGCAATGATATACAAGCAATATTTCTCTACGTTATCACAATGTTAAATAAAGCAATAAAAAGTTTTTTCTTTTTCTAATCTTAATCCATTTCGCTAGGTGAAAGTAGGTTTTCAATTTAAATTTTCCTACGCATATAACAACACAAGGCGTTCTGTAATAAACTTACTCAGTGTACTATCTAGCAAGTCATGAAGGGCTGCTGCTTACTTTATAACTTTCCACGCGCTGTCAACAGCTAAGTAAAATTTTTTGTCAGTATAACGAGCAAACCACTGAACAAACAATTTCGGAAAATTTTCAATTTTCATGTAGACAATCGCTAAAATTCAAAATTAATAAGTCTATTTTAAGAAGAATCAGCAGCATCCTTATTGTGTATATTTCACTCGTGATTTATAAAAAAAATAAATTAGTCAGCGGGTTGAAAAATGGGTTTAAAAAAACCCCACGATACAAAGACGAATATATTTACAACCGTCATAATTTGTTTATCTGCAGGTCTACGCTATCGATCTCAAGAAAAGTAATAAATTATGCAAAAAAATAACAGAGACTCAGGGGAGCATTTTTCCGGTAAATTATAAATCAACACAGTTTTTAACTTTTGTTTCTACATGTGTCCGTATTCTACGATGGTGATAATTTATCGTCACCTTTTTACAACGCTACTCAATGCGAGCTTGACAAATTCTCACGATGAAATACTGAGAATTGTACTGAGTCCGTAATTTGTCGAAATATTCCAAAATGATTTTGGAAAATAATCATCTGCACACACGTGAAACTACATGTACCTGTATATGATTTCTATAGCCATATAATAACACTGCAACAATTTTTTGATAAAACTCCTCGTTTTAAAAGTAGAATAATCCATTTTGCTACATCTTACCCACTAAAATTTCAGTTAATTCTGAACCCTTTGTAATTTTGAAATGGAGACTAAAACTGCCCAAGTAAAATAATATTTTTTTTAGATTGCAGAAATGATTGATGAGGCATTACAGCTTTTATCATTACGAATATAAAAAACAAATTAACGACTTCTTTAGTGTTTACCAAACAAACCGTTCAGTCTCTCCTTATATTTGTGAACCACAATGCACATAACGATTAGCGGTGTTGTAAATCGTTTCTTTGGTAAAATTGTCCGCAATTTATCAACTATTGCCGCTATACTGATCTCAGTTCACGACGTTTCTTAATATGAATAACCAACGTTCAGAGCATATCCAGACAAATAATTTTGTACGGAAAATCAGTGAATCCAGTGAAATGTATCAATCTCTGAAGATATGTATTTTGCTTGGAAAAATATTAGGTTCTCTCAGTTGGTTCACTGATCCAAGCTGTACGCCACCTTGTAGTTCGTATATCTATATCATCTTTAACTTTGTCTACAAACTATTCGTCATCGTCGTTCCGTGGATTGTAATTCACGTAACGTGGTTCAGAAGCGTTCTTCTTATGTACGACATGAATCACTTGCCTGCAACGGGGAAAATGAGCAAAGTTGTATTACTTTCGACTCATACGGTTAATATAATCTGCTTTGACATTACATTTTGGTACTTTTGGTCACGGGCACGTAAATACGTTTCTTTCATCAGTCAGTGGTCGACCTTAAACGATTTCTTTGATAATAAATTGGCATTAACAAAACGCATCAAATATATTCAAGCATTTAACGTCTACTGCAATTCAATATTTCAATGCATTGGATTCATAATGCAAATTAAGCGCATTTGTAACTCAGCAAATCTTACACTGATCTTAGACAACACATTGGCCTTATATTTTAAGACATTTA
The DNA here is from genome assembly GCA_034696085.1 of Stigmatogaster subterranea. Classification (NCBI taxonomy): domain Eukaryota; kingdom Metazoa; phylum Arthropoda; class Chilopoda; order Geophilomorpha; family Himantariidae; genus Stigmatogaster; species Stigmatogaster subterranea. The sequence continues at coordinate 10,813 of JAQIWS010001118.1, read as the reverse complement.
TCCAGTTTTGGCTTTGCTACAATACTACGTTGATTGTGGGTTTGTGTTGGTTATTGTCAACTGCTCTAAGCGAAATTAACGAGTCTTTAGAAAGATGCCTGAAAGACCGAGACTGGAGTGTCAGTAGCGCGATTTTGCGCATCAGAAGGCAAGAAAGACGAGTCTACAATTTAATCTCCGAATTTAAAAATTTGTTCACGTTACACATGACTGTTATTGTGATTCAGATGAGCTGTGTCAGTTTAATAATAATTTACACATTTATTTATGATACTCGTGGGTACCAATCGTGGTACGAACACATATGGTATTTACTTTTATTTTCGATGTCAACTCTTTTTCTGCTTACTGCAACTGATAATTTGAAAAATCAGGTCACTAAAATCATAATCCAAAACATCAACACCTCAATAAAAACTTTTCACATTTTTCAGCACGCGAAATTTATATCAACGCTGTCTGATTTGGATTCCAATCAAAATCACCTGACTCAAAACAGCCACACTGAAGTATTTTTTTGATTAGGCACTTTAACACAGTTGTAACAATTATCTTTTACTAGATTGAACTATTTAGACGGAAACTTATTCACTGTCCAGTGGAATTTACAGCGTTTGGATTTTTTAAATTTGACAACTCACTCGTGACAACGGTGAGTTACCGAAATAATTTGCATTGCAATTTTGTTGATCAATTTTTTTTCTTAATCAGATTATAAGTGTGCTTGTAGTCTACGTCATAACTCTGGTTCAATTTAGAAGTTCGATTTCTTAGAACTGTACATGTACTTACAATTGCAAAAATATGACAACGCTAATTATACTTAAATAAGCAGTTTAAAATCTTAAATATCATTCCTTGATTTGTGTACTGATAACATACTTCTTCTGATTTTTGATTTCTCTAAACTATGTGTTCGTTCACTGTATATTTATTTTTCTTGTTAATTAGAGGGCCCCATTTATTAGTTTTTCAGTTACAGTATTAGGTGCGTTGTTTATTAGAGGGCGCAGTTAATTACAGAATAAATACGGTATTCGGAATTTTACTTATTAACTACACAAACTGCAATGATATACAAGCAATATTTCTCTACGTTATCACAAAGTTAAATAGAGCAATAAAAAGTTTTTTCTTTTTCTAATCTTAATCCATTTTGCTAGGTGAAAGTAGGTTTTTAATTTAAATTTTCCTCCGCATATAACAACACAAGGCGTTCTAAAGTAAACTTATTCAGTGTATTATGCTAGCAAATCATGACGGGCTGCTGCTCACTTTACAACTTTCCACGCGCTATCAACAGCTAGGTAAGATTTTTTGTTAGTACGAGCAAACCACTGAACAAACAATTTCGGAATATTTTAAATTTTCATGTAGAGAATCGCTAAAATTCAAAATTAATAAGTCTATTTTAAGAAGAATCAGCAGCATCATTATACTGTATATTACACTTGTAATTTACAAAAAAAATGAATTCGTCAGCGCGTTGAAAAATGGGTTTAAAGCGTGCTTCTTACCCACCAAAATTTCAGTTAATTCTGAAACTTTTGTAATTTTGAAGTGGAGACTAAAACTGCCCATAAAAATAATATTTTTTTTTGATTGCAGACATGATTGATGAGGCATTATAGCTTTTACCATTACGAATATAAAAAACAAATTAACGACTTCTTTAGTGTTTACCAAACAAACCGTTCAGTCTCTCCTCATATTTGTGAACCATAATGCACATAACGATTACCGGTGTTGTAAATACTTTCTATGGTAAAATTGTCTGCAAATTATCAACTGGTGCCGCTGTACTGATCTCACTTCACGACGTCTCTTAATATGGATAACCAGCGTTCAGAGCATATCCAGACAAATAATTTTGTGCGCAAAATCAATGAATCCAGTGAAATGTATCAATCTCTTAAGATATGTATTTTGCTCGGAAAAATATTAGGTTCTCTCAATTGGTTCATTGACGCAAGCAGTATGTCACCTTGTAGTTCGTATATAATTTTTAACTTTGTCTACAAACTATTCGTCATCGTCGTTCCGTGGATTGTAATTCACGTAATGTGGTTCAAAAACGTTTTTGTAGACGACATTAGTCAGTTATCTGCAATGTTAAAAATGAACAAAGTTGTGACATTGTCGATTCAAGCGGTTAATATAATCTGTGTTGACATTACACTTTGGTATTTTTGGGCACGGGCACGTAAATTCGTTTCTTTCATCAATCAGTGGTCGACCTTAAACGATGTCCTTGATAATAAATTAGCATTAACAAAACGCGTTAAATATATTCAAGCATTTTTCATCTGCTGCAATTCAATATTTCAATGCTACAGAATCATAATGCAAATTACGTGGATTAGTAACTCAGCAAATCTTACACCGATCATCGAGCGCATGTTGACCATATATTATAAGACATTTCTCGAATTTTGGCTTTGCTACAATACTACGTTGATTGTGGGTTTGTGTTGGTTATTCTCAACTGCTTTAATCGAAATAAACGAATCTTTAGAGAGATGCTTGCAAGATCGAGACTCGAGTGTCAGTAGTGCAATTTCGTGCATCAGAAGGCAAGAAAGTCGAGTCTGTAATTTAATCGCCGAATTTAAAAATTTCTCCACGTTACACATGACAGTTATTGTGATTCAGACGAGTTGTGTCATTTTATTAATCATTTACAAATTTATTTATGACAGTCACCAATACGTACACATGTTGTACTTACTTACATTTTCGATGCCCACTTTTTTTCTGCTTATTGCAGCTAATAATTTGATTAATCAGGTATCTTAAATCATAATCCAAAACTTCAACACCTCAAAAAAACTTTTCACATTTTTCAGCACGCGAAATTGATATTAACGCTGTCTGATTTGGATTCCAATCAGAATCACTTGACTCAGAACAGCCACACCGAAGTATATTTTAACTATGTACTTTATCACACTGATAATAATTATATTTTACTAGATTGATCTATTTAGACGGAAACTTATTCACTGTCCAGTGGAATTTACAGCGTTTGGATTTTTTAAATTTGACAACTCACTCGTGACAACGGTGAGTTACCGAAATAATTTCCATTGCAATTTTGTTGATCAAATTTTTTTCTTAATCAGATTATAAGTGTGCTTGTAGTCTACGTCATAACTCTGGTTCAATTTAGAAGTTCGGTTTCTTCAAACTGTACTTGTATTTATGATTACATAAATATGACAATGTCATCTAATTAGTTTTAATTAGCAGTTTAAAATCTTTTACTGTCTTTATCATTCCTTGATTTGTGTACTGATTGCATACTGCTTCTGATTTTTGATTTCTCTAAAATATGTGTTCTTTTACTGTATATTTATTTTTGTTGTTAATTAATCACACCACACGATATATAAAAATAAAAGTTAGGCGTTCCGTCTTTCACCAGTGACCACTGAACAAACAATTTCGGAAAATTTTCAATTTTCATGTAGAGAATCGCTAAAATTCGAAATTAGTAAGACTATTTTAAGAAGAATCAGCAGCTTCCTTATACTGTATATTTTCACTCGTGATTTATAAAAAAAATAAATTATAGTCAGCGCGTTGAAAAATAAGGTTTAAAAAAACCCCACGATACAAAGACGAATATATTTACAACCGTCTTAATTTGTTTATCTGCAGTTCTGCGTTATCGATCTCAAGAAAAGTAATAAATTATGCCAAAAAATAAGACTCAGATCGAGAAACATTTTTCCGGTAAATTATAAATCAACACAGTTTTCAACTTTCATTTATATAACTCGTCCGTATTCTATGACGGTGATAATTTATCGTCACCTTTTTACAACGCTATTCAACGCGAGCAACACAAACGATGAAATACTGAGAATTGTGTGGCGTAGTCCGTAATTTATCAAAATATTTCAGAATGATTTTGGAAAATAATCATCTGCATGCACCTGAAACTATAGGGACATGTATATGATTTCTATAGCCATATAATAACACTGCAAAAATTTTTTTGGATAAAACTCCTCGTAAAATAATCCATTTTGCTACTTCTTACCGACCAATATTTCAGTTAATTCTGAAACTTTTGTAATTATGAAGTGGAGACTAAAACTGCGCCCAAGTAAAATAATATTTTTTTTAGATTGCAGAAATGATTGATGAGGCATTATAGCTTTTACCATTACGAATATAAAAAATAAATTAACGACTTCTTTAGTGTTTACCAAACAAACCGTTCAGTCTCTCCTTATATTTGTGAACCATAATGCACATAACGATTAGCGGTGTTGAAAATCGTTTCTGTGGTAAAATTGTCCGCAATTTATCAACTATTGCCGCTGTAATGATCTCAGTTCACGACGTTTCTTAATATGGATAACCAGCGTTCAGAGCATATCCAGACAAATAATTTTGTACGGAAAACCAGTGAATCCAGTGAAATGTATCAATCTCTGAAGATATGTATTTTGCTTGGAAAAATATTAGGTTCTCTCAGTTGGTTCACTGATGCAAGCAGTATGTCACCTTGTAGTTCGTATATAATTTTTAACTTTGTCTACAAACTATTCGTCATCGTCGTTCCGTGGATTGCAATTCACGTAATGTGGTTCAAAAAAGTTTTTACAGACGACATTAGTCAGTTATCTGCAGCGAAAAAAATGGGCGCAGTTATGACATTTTCGAATCAAGCGGTTATTATAATCTGTTTTGACATTACATTTTGGTATTTTTTAGCACGAGCACGTAAATTCGTTTCTTTCATCAGTCAGTGGTCGACCGTAAGCGATATCCTTGATAATAAATTAGCATTGACAAAACGCATTAAATATATTCAAGCACTTAACATCTGCTGCAACTCAATGTTTCAATGCTTTAGACTTTTAATGCAAATTAAGTGGATTAGTAACTCAGCAAATCTTACAATGACCATCGAGCGCATATTGGTTTTATATTTAAAGACATTTATCCAGTTATGGCTTTGCTACAATACCACGTTGATTGTGGGTTTGTGTTGCTTATTGTCAACTGCTCTAATCAAAATTAACGAATCTTTAGAAAGATGCCTGCAAGACCGAGACTCGAGTGTCAGTAGCAGTGCGATTTCGTGCATCAGAAGGCAAGAAAGACGAGTCTACAATTTAATCGCCGAATTTAAAAAATTGTTCACGTTACACATGACTGTTATTGTGATTCAATCAAGCTGTCTCAGTTTAATAATCATTTACACAGTTATTTATGAAAGTCCTCAATACCAACACATGTGGTATTTATTTTTATTTTCGATATCAACTCTTTTTCTGCTTATTGCAGTTGATAATTTGAAAAATCAGGTATGTAAAATCACGATCCAAAACGTCGTTACAACAGTAGAAACTTTTCAAATTTTTCAGCACGCGAAATTAATATCAACGCTGTCTGATTTGGATTCCAATCAGAATCACTTGACTCAAAACAGCCACACCGAAGTATTTTTTTGATTAAGCACTTTATCACAGTTGTAACAATTATCTTTTACTAGATTGAACTATTTAGACGGAAACTTATTCACTGTCCAGTGGAATTTACAGCGTTTGGATTTTTTAAATTTGACAACTCACTCGTGACAACGGTGAGTTATCGAAATAATTTGCATTGCAATTATGTTGATCAATTTTTTTTCTTAATCAGATTATAAGTGTGCTTGCAGTCTACGTCATAACTCTCGTTCAATTTAGAAGTTCGTTTTCTTCAAACTATACATGTACTTACGATTACAAAAATGTGACAACGCCACCCAATTAGATTTAAATAAGCAGTTTAAAATCTTTTACTGTCGTTATCATTCCTTGATTTGTGTACTGATTGCATACTGCTTCTGATTTTTGATTTCTTTAAAATATGTGTTCTTTTACTGCAGCAACCTTATACTTGTGATTTAAAAAAAAAAAAATTTGTCAGCGCGTTGAAAATAACGGTCAAAATTATTAACCGTTAAGTCGACAATACAAACTATTCCTGTTCCTCAAAATATTTTCGTGATAAAATACATTTTGTCGTTCTTAATCGTATTAGTGCGGAAAAAATAAGTTTACAATAACAAACTTCACTTTTTGGTGGAAAACAACCTGTTATGAACAGTACTGTAGTACAGTGATATCAATTCGACGCACACATCGAACACATTGGGAACAAAACTTAAAAAATAAACAACTTATTTATGATCCATTTGAGTTGGATATAACAGCTGGTTATTATCAACACGCCCTGACATAACGCAACCGCGACCACTATTAACACCCTCTGCTGTTTTATCGATTTCTTTTTCAACGTTGTAGATGTTGAAAAGATGAGAATCGTAAAAAAATCCATAGAAAGTCAAGTATAATTATTTTTCAGGATAATGCTTACATAATTTAGCACATAACCTAATTCTACCATTAAACATAAATCTTCTACTGTTTTGTCGAATATATTCATGTGAAATATTTAAGCAACCCGTTGCTACGTGGACTGTTGCTAGGTGGCGTTTTGTAAGCAAACTGTATATAATTGACACTGAATGTTACCGTTCACTTGCAGTCAGCTGTATATTGTCTTCTATTATGGAGCAACATCTCTCAGTTCACGTGGAAAACGACAATTCGCCACAAACGTCGACAGACGCCAATATAGTGTATCAATCACTGAAGATATGCATTATACTTGGGAAAATATTGGGTTCATTAAGCTGGTTCATTGGTGGTAATGGTACCAAACCGGGTCGATTTTACACGATCTTCGATGTTAAGTATAGAGCAGTGGTTGTATTCATTCCGTGGTTAGCGATTCACGTCATCTGGATTAAAAGACGATTTATCGACGAGCACAATTATTTCACTGAAGTTGAAAAACTGACTGAGAAATTGGAAAGCTCAATTTGTGGTTTCCAACTAGTTTGTATGGATATTATGCTCGGAAACTTTATGTTAAATAATCGGAAATTAGTGTCGTTTATCTGCAAGTGGAAAACTTTAGATGATACAATTTCGAGTCAATTAATTTTGGCAAAACGTATCAAATATACTCAAATCTTCGTAATAGTCTGCTCGACAGCAGTATTGTGTTATTGGCAATTACAAAATATTTTGGCATTATCATCCCTGTTAAGATATTCACGTCTGCTCTGGGCTTGCGAGACATTTTTAATTTTGTATTTTGACAGTTTTATTATTTATTGGTTAGCCTACGAAACTACTTTAGTGGTGTGCTTATGTTGGATTTTTTCTGTATCCATAAGTGAAGTAAAACAATTATTGAAAAGCTGCCTGCAAGATCGAAATTTAAACATCAGCGACGCAATGTCTCGCGTTACTCGCCAGGAACGTCGGATTTACGAGTTGATAACTGAATTTCAAGGCTTATTTCGGTTGCAAATAATCGTCATTGTTATAAAAACAAGTATTCTCACTCTTTTTCATATATACTTATTTATTATTGCCCGATCAAAATACTGGTTTTTGTGCTTAACTATTTTGTACATTGTACCAATATTGGCTTTAACAACAGCTGCTGACATTCTCAAAAATAAGGTAATCATTGTTTTTTGAAATGTAATTTGCAAAAAGTAGTATTTTTCCGTCAGCAATGATCTAAATATAATTTCAGCACTTAAATTTGATATCGACGCTTTCTGAGCTTGATTCTGAAGAAAATCATAAAAATCAGTACGATCACGTTGCAGTAATGATACGACAGAATATTAATTGCTATATCGTCTATTATAATTGCAACTGTTCATTGATATAGATTCAGTTGTTCTGCCGGAAACTTATTCACTGTCCAGTGGAATTTACCGCGTTTGGATTTTTTAACATCGACAGATCGCTCGTAAAAGTGGTAAGCAACTTTTGACAATTTTATGACTTTCGGAGATTTTTTTAACTGTGTAATTTCGATTTTTCTAGATGGCTGGCTCTACTGCAGCTTTCATTATAATTTTAGTACAGTTTAAAGGATCCATGTTGTCTGAAGATGCGTGCTCGTGCGATACTATGAATAAAACACAGATAAAATATTGGATTTAAAAATGTAAGCTTAAAAGTTTTAAGTTTATAAATATAAATCTCGTGTGCTTGTAGTACTTTTAAAATACACGATTGCCCTTTTCAGGCCCTTTCTACAAAACGACTTTTTAGAAAATCCTTACGTAGAAAATATTAACAGATATTAACAAATATCAACATACGGTAATTTCTGATATTAATAACCTTAATAACTTGATACACACTGGAACATATGTCACCTTATTTCAAGTCAACTTTATTTCATTAATGTCAGGTAATAATCACTGAGCAAACAATTTACAAACTTCTAACTCCTGGTGATTAATGATTATTTTCACAATGTTGACCAAAAATTATAGATGTGGCAACAAATAACCACTTATATCCGCTTGTTTGCTGAATAATACGCACACGGATTACAACCAGAATGTTCAAATTTTTGACGTTACTTTTGGTCTTACAATAAAATCAAATTATTTCACGGTTATAAAAAACTACAAAAATGTCTAAATTTCGGTTAAATTCATTAAGTCTTTGAATTTTGGATACTACAAAAAAATAATTACGCTGTGTCTATCGTGTAGCTTTCAATAAATTATACTACTAATATTAATATAGTAAACACTGTGTAATTTATGACCATTCGCTACCACCGACGACACCCCACGATACAAAGACGAAAATATTTGTTTATCTGCAGTTCTGCGTTATCGATCTCAAGAAAAGTAATCAAGTGTACCAACACAAAACATAAATTAACGTTTTCTTTAGTGTTTACCAAACAAGCAGTTTCAGTGTCTGCTCATATTAGTGAACCATAACGATTAGCGGTGTTGAAAATCGTTTCTATGGTAAAATTGTCTGCAATTTATCAACTATTGCCGCTATACTGATCTCAGTTCACGACGTCTCTTAATATGGATAACCAGCGTTCAGAGAATGTCCACGGAAATAATTTTGTACGCAAAATCAATGAATCCAGCGTAATGTATCAATCTCTGAAAATATGTATTTTGCTTGGCAAAATATTAGGTTCTCTCAATTGGTTCATTGACGCAAGCAGAACGAAACCTTGTAGTTCGTATATAATTTTTAACTTTGTCTACAAACTATTCGTCATCGTCGTTCCGTGGATTGTAATTCACGTAAAGTGGTTCAAAAACGTTTTTGTAGACGACGATAGTCAGTTATCTGCGGCGGAGAAAATGAACAAAATTGTAGAATTATCGGCGTTCGCGGTTAATATAATCTGCTTTGACATTACACTCTGCCATTTTTTGACACGGGCACGTAAATTCCTTTCTTTCATCAGCCAATGGTCGACCTTAAACGACTTCTTTAGTAGTAAATTAGCAGTAACAAAACGCATTAAATATAGTCAAGCACTTTACATATGCTGCATTTCAATATCTCAGTGCTTAGTGGTCGTTATGACAACTAATCCATCAACTAAATGGATTAGTAATTCAGCAAACCTTACACTGATCATCAACCAGACATCTCAGTTGTATTTTGAGACATTTACCCTTTTTTGGCTATGCTACAATGCTACGTTAGTTGTGGGTTTGTGTTGATTATTGTCGACTGCTGTTGTCGAAATTAACGAATCTTTAGAAAGATGCCTGCAAGACCGAGACTCGAGACACTCGAGTGTCAGTAGTGGAATTTCGCGCATCAGAAGGCAAGAAAGACTTGTCTACAATTTAATCCACGAATTTAAAAATTTGTTCACATTACACATGACTGTTATTGTGATTCAGACGAGCTGCATCATTTTATTAATGATTTATTCAATTATTTATTATGGCGGTTACGACGAACTCCCGTGGTATTTACTGACATTTTCGATGCCCACTTTTTTTCTGCTTATTGCAGCTAATAATTTGAAAAATCAGGTATCTAAAATCATAATCCTAAACGTCGTCACAACAATAAAATTTTTTCAAATTTTTCAGCACGCGAAATTGATATCATCGCTGTCTGATTTGGATTCCGATCAGAATCACCTGACTCAAAACAGTCACACCGAAGTATTTTTTGATTAAGCACTTTATCACACTTATAATAATTATATTTTACTAGATTGAACTACTTAGACGGAAACTTATTCACTGTCCAGTGGAATTTTCAGCGTTTGGTTTTTTTAAATTTGACAATTCACTCGTGACAACGGTGAGTCATCGTAATAATTTGCATTGCAATTTTGTTAATAAAATATTTTCTTAATCAGATAATAAGTGTGCTTGCAGTCTACGTCATAACTCTGGTTCAATTTAGAAGTTCGATTTCATCAAACTGTACATGTACTTACGATTGCAAAAATATGACAACGCCATCTAATTAGATTTAAATAGGCAGTTTAAAATCTTTAACTCTTCGATATCATTCCTTGTAGCCAAAATTTTTGTATGTTCTTCAACATATACGTCTTTAACAATCAATTTTCACCCTAAAAATTATTACGCAAGTTCTTCGTGAGCCATTTATTAATTTTCCACCTGTTGGGTGCGATGTTTATTAGAGGGCGCAGTTTATTAGAATAAATACGGTGTTTGGAATTTTACTAATTAACCACACAAAATGCAATAATTTACAAACAATATTTCTCCACCTTGTCATACTGTTAAATAAAGCAATGAAAATTTTTTTTGTGTCTTAACCCATTTCTCTGGATGAAAATAGGTTTTCAATTTAACTTTTCCTACGCTTGAGTAACAACATAAGGCGTTCTAAAATAAACTTATTGTGCTAAAGTCTTGATGGGCTCTTACCTTTGTATAACGTCCCATGCGCTGTCTGCG
>JAQIWS010001117.1:0-13290 GCA_034696085.1 Stigmatogaster subterranea | reverse complement strand
AGCTTATCGCACTCCTGCCTCATGATCTCTTCCTGCCTCTCTGGGCATCGATAAGGCTTCTGATACACTGGTATCTCATCTGTCAGCTTAATTTCTTGTTCGATCAAAGGAGTTGTCCCCAGTTCTGTCGCATCTCGTGCGAACACGTCGGAGTACTCCTTTATTATCTCTTCTATTTGCTTCTTCTCACCCGGCGTCAATTGTTCCAAATTGAAGTCTGCTGGAGTCTCCTTTTGTGACTTGGCTTTAACAGGTTCGTACACTCAATCTTCCTTCCTGACCTCTTCGATCATCCCAATCACTGACCTTTCTGGCAATACAATTGGCGTCTCCGTCCAGTTGTACACCTGAGTCATGACCTTCTCAAACTTGTCGACCCTCGACAAAGTTTCCTCAATCCCAATTTTAGGATTCCTGGTTTTCATGTACACACAGACGGTGTCTCCCTCTTCAAACTTCTCCGGCGCCTTCAGCTCAATAACTTGACAATACTGTGCTGGAATTTCCATCATCTGGGCCAGCTTCAGTATCTCTCTTCCGTCCGTTTTCAGTCGGGCTTTCTCCCTCCCGTACCTTCGCATTCAACGTCTTAAAATGCAACAAATCGCTCTGCAGATCATACGGCAGTCCCCACGCTCTCAGCACGTCCACTCCCAAAATCCCAGAATAGTTTCTATTCAGTTTATCTTCGGTGACGTAAAACTTCACAGTCTCCATCCGACTGCCTACTTTTATCTTCATGACATATCTGCCACATAAATTCAGTGGACTTCCTTCAACTGCCTTCAAACCATAAGCGGCAGGTGCTTTTTTCCACTCGACTTTATTCTTCACCCTCTCCCAGGTTGCCTTGGATAACAACGAGGTGGCAGCTCCAGTATCTACCAGAAACCTCACGTACTCGTCTCCAACCAGCGACTTTATCACTGGGGCGGCTCCCATTGCTGCAATGGTCCTCTCTTCGATTCCATTAATTTTCAAACTCGCAAAATCTCCTACCTCGCCTCTCTTCGCCCTACGTCCTCGCCGATTTCCTGTCTCCGTGCTCGTCATCCAATTCTCTTCGGGATCCTCCGACAATCTCCCTCTCTTCAACCCTTCTAAACTATTCCGGTTGGGCAGAGCAATAGGGGGTTGACCTATTGATACCCGCCTTCGTTTAAAGGCGTGTCGTCATACCCAACGGCATTCCGGGAATCATCTTGGTCCTTAGAGTCCCAACACTCCCATCCTTCGTCAGGGTAATAATCTACCCCTTGGGTTTCTTCGTCTTCCTGAGCGTCAGTCCATATGTTACCAATCTTGTTTGCAAAGCTTTGTCTGGGAGCGAATCTATTTGAGGCCTGTGGCCTTCTGGCATGGGCCACGGGAGCGTCAGGTCGCTGAGCAGTGGCTCCTCTCCCAGCGGGTGCATGTTGCGAGCCTTGAGTCTGTCCTTGTGGGCAGTGGGTATGTATATGGCCCTCGACATTCCGCCTGGTTTCTCCGTTGTAGTTCAACTCCCAGAACTGGTTTACTTAACCTGTTAGCTACTGGTCAGCTAACTATTTTCTTTGTAACCAAAATTATTTTTCTTCCCCCCCTCCCCCCGTTAATCAACTTCAAACTTCCACCTGGTCGTCTTAAACCTTTAAACTCAGGTCAGTCTTTTGTAAATAGATAAGAAAACAAACGCCAAAGGACACTTTAAAATATTTAATCTTTAAATAAATCAAAGTTCATCTTTATTATGCTTGTGAAAGAACGCAATAGCCCGTTGTTGCTGCTCCTTATCCCCGTCCTTTAGAGATTGATATTTTGAATCATTATCATGTTTAGTTAGTAATTGCCAAAACTATACACTTAGCTAGGCACAATTCATCTTGGTTGGCAGTTGTTAGAACATGCCGCTTCTTTTTAAGCCAATCATGTAAAAATAATTTACTCACTCTTAATTTTTCTGAGGCAGTACTTGCTTAATTTTAAGCCTCGTTTAATTCGATTTCTTTATTGAATTGTGCTAGTTTACAAAGCATTGTAACAATAACATTTATATCAAAATCTCGTTATTTTGTAAAGGGCGTCCAAACATCTTTTCAAGCCCCAAACTGGAGATAGTCATTTCAACAAAATAGTGGGATGGAAAACCCCCAACAACTAATAATACAAGTGTTGTAGTAATCCATTTAAAAATTGGACTGGGTCGCCATTTCCTAACTCTTCCATTTGTTTTAGTAAAATTTCATCACACTGACTGAATAATTGTATTCTACACCTTGTGTGCGAAATCTCTTTAATAGTTTTGATTTTATCGGTTGCTAAAATTTCACTTTTATAGCAATTTTTAAAATCTGGATCGGAGCTACCTATGCTTTGTAATGGAGGCTCTCCCACTGTAAGCAGAATTTGGGTTGCGTCAAACAGTCTGATCTTTGTTTTTATTGCACATGTTTTCAATTTCATCTAATTTTTAAAAAAATTTTGGGTTAGAAATTAATTTGCGACGGCGGTCGAACTCTTAAGTGAATAAAACTAACGCAGCCTTGTAGGGTACGAACGCGTACCGAAGCAATAAACAACTTAAAGTTAACTGTGAATGTGTTTTTACGCGCGAGCTGGATCGTATGCGCGCTCTCGAAGTGACAAAGGAAATAATAATGAATACAAATTTGAATTATAAAAATAGTTTTTGTTGATTTATTAAAAACATACGAGAAGTATCAAAAGTATAAAAACAACGATTAAAATTATTACTAAAAATCATTAAAGGGGTTAATACAAAAGATAAAAGAAATTGTGAAATAAAGAGACGAATACGACCTGATGTGGGTGTTTTCACGTTAATGGTGCTTCTCGCTGGTAAGTTTACCGATGGCCTCGATCGATCCTGGTTTTGGCTGACTGCGGAGGTTAGCTCAATGTAGTCTTGAGACAAAAAGTTGAGGAGCGAAAATTGAGGCTGTGTTCGGTAGTATGGGTAAGTAAGATGTGAGTAATGACCCCTCTTTGGAATTTAAGGGGTCGTCGGACGTCAGCGCCCCGGGCCACAAATAGCAGGGTGATAACATCGGCATTCCCGAGGGGCGAAGGGAAGCAAAAAAATGTAAAAAGGGGAGAACCAAAAAATAAGAATGTGAATAGAAAAGTTTAAAATACAAAGAGAGGACAGTCACAAATTTTCTATCCTAGCGTGAATCATCAGACCAAAAATGTCACAAATGTTCGCAAATTATATAATCAACAGTGGCAAATGACATTTAAAATAGGTAATTGTTGGGATGTAGAAATTAAATTACTATTTAATGCATCTCACCAAATTTGTTAAATTGCAAGTCGTGAGGAAATTATACAAAATTGGGATAAAAATTTTTAAAAAATAATTAAAATACAAAAAGGTTAAATAGCTAACTAACATGAGTAATAAAATTTAAATGACAGACTCATATGGACAATAAAAATTAGACAGAATGCAAATGGCTAAATACTATAACAATATACTTTAAATGAAAAATTTAAGTGGAATATTTAAGTGAAAACACTATAAAGTACGAAAATAGCAAACAAAAAATAGAAAAACTACTCATTGAATTTTATGAGTTGGGCGTTGTGAAGGAACTCCTCGTCGCTGTCATCAATGTTGTTATCTTCAATGTTGACAACCATCAATTTTGGCTCTTCCGCATTAGATTTTGCTCTATTAACAGGCGACACACTTTTTGTAGAAAAACGAACTCTCTTCTTTGGTTTGGATGGTTCTGACCTCACATTGCCATACACTTTGCCATCCAGCTTGCTGGAATCTGCATATTACTTGTTTTTACGCCCTTGTTGAGGTTGGTTGGAAGCCTGTACAGTAGAGATTGTTTGTTAAAGAAATTCCTTCTCCGCCAATTCCTTCTTGTTTAAACTGAACCTTTACTAGACTCCGAAACTATTGTCTTCGCTATTGTCTATTGTTTCTCGAAATAAGTTACAGTATTTGCAGCTGCAAATACTCTTATTTCTTTGTGCAACGAAGTCAGTCTTCTGAAATAATCTCCTTCAAGCGTTACTGCCTTGCTATCCTTCTACAAATAAATGGCATTAATTATTAATTGTAGTAATCTATTCTGTAACTCTAAGATAATGCAGTAATCTATTCTATAAATCGACTATTCTATAAATCTAAGAAAAGGGTAACTTACATCGCTCCAAAGATGAACGTGTAGGGAGTTGTTTGATCCAATTTTCATCACATTCTCATGGTACCCTCTTCCAAAATTGAAAGTTTTAGTGCTAGAATTATTCTGCGCCGCAAAGTCATCCGAAATGCCAACGAACGCGTCCCAATTGATTAGGATTAGGCTGAATGCGACTGTACAGAATCATTGTAATGATTTAGGTGTACCAAAACCATACCCTCGGATGTGTTCAGTGTAATGTACAAATTACGACTCAAATTGAATTGAGAAATCTAAAAATAAAAAAAAAGGTGGAAAAGGAATTACGAAATGAATAAGCCCAATATAAATTCTAAAAAGTTTACAGGAAAATAATTTGTATTTGAGGAACTACAAACTGCGTAGTATAAATTAGCTTACAATTTTTTTGTCACCCGTGGTTCAGTGTTGAGAGCACGCTGTGTGGTAAGACTTGGGGCAAGGAGCAAGTTAAAGTAATGAGTGTGTGCTGTAATTAATTCCTTAATTTGTTCAAATAAAATTTCCAAAACCCAAATTGGACTTCTTTAATTTTAAGGAGATTTAAACATAAAATTTTATTTATAGACTGACACCAGAAGTGTGGAGCAGGTAAGAAGCCATGTGAAATGAGACAAACGTTAAAGTATGATCAAATTTAATATATATAAAATAAATGTGATTACAAAAAGGAATACATCTAAATATAAGTGGGTAATTTAGTCTTACTGGTACCAGTGGTAAGTTTCTTGGTCTTCTCTTCTTTCTCTTGTTGGCTTCTCCTTGTTCTTCTTTAGCAAAGTTCAGTTCACTTTCTGTCTCACTTTCACTTATCTCTACTCTAAATTGGCTCGCTTCACTGCACTGCTCCTCTTCTCCAAACGTAACTCCTTCAAAGATGCGTTTTCTTCCTTCACTGTTCCTTCACTCACTAGCAAAACTCCGCTCACTGTCCTTCTCATCACTCTCTCAAAACTCTCCTACTTTTTCTTAACTTTATTCACTCAAAATCTCTCTCTCTCTCCGCCAACTGCCTTTTCTTAACACATTTTTACCTGAGTTTTCCCTTCACAACCAAACCTTTTCTTGTTTCCTCTATTCAACTCATCTTTTCACAATCGTGGAAAAAAGCCAAGCAAACCAACTTCACCTGGCTTCTCTTTGTGTTTGGAACCCCCAGAACTGGTTGCCTAACCCTTTAGTCACTGGTTAGTTAACAATTTTCTTTGTGTTTAACTTCTATTTATTTTTCTTCCCCTCCCCATTATTCAACTTCAAACTTCCACCTGGTCGTCCTAAACCTTTAAACCCAGGTCGGCCTTTTTCTATAGTTATGAAAAGAAAATCACCAGAGATAAATTAAACATTTTATTCTTAAATCAGTCAAGATTTTTATTATAATTTCACACATGACACCCCTTCTCTTCCCGGCCTTGCTGCCAACAATTTTTCGGGAAACAAAATCTCCAATTTTAGCTTCTCATTTTTTGATTTTTTCTCCCCCCCCCCAAAAAAAAATAAAACTTTCTTTATCTTTGAAGTCTTCCTATTTTCCCCCTTTTCGCTCTCCTTAAAGTTTTATTGTTGCTAATTTTAGAAAGGCAGCTCGGGAATTGACCCTCGTCCCTCAGTGAGTTGCGATCGTCCGGCCTGGGGCCACCGCGAGCCTCGCTATAGCGACGCGCTCGTTCTCAAACGAGTCTGAGATCGCTGTTGTCTCTCAGTGCGATCTCTCCTCGAATTTCTGCTTCATCCCAACATGAACAATGGGGGTAAGGTGCAGTTTTGTCTTTAATTTTAAACATCACTCTCTCGTTTGGATTACTGTTGTCACGATCATGGCTACGGGAGGTGCTCGTCCCAAACGACTTTGCCGTCAAGCATTCCGACAGCGCAACCCTACTTCTTGCGCCGATGGTCAAGACATGGCCTGGGGTCGCTAAATGAGTGCGACGAAAATCCGACCGACCGGAGAGACTGTCTCTCTACATGAAATTTGAATCGACGGGGACGAAAATCACGCTCGCGAGGGTCGCGCCCGGGAGACGAGCTGTGGCGGACGAGCGTGGGCGAAATGTCCCACTGTGCTGTGCGTTTTTTATCCCTTAATTTGTGTATAATAAATTGTCTGTCAACAACAAGTTGTAAAGTTTCAAAGTTATATTATTTTAGCCAAAAAAAAAAAACGTGTACTCCCAAAACGAAACCTTTTCCTTAATAAAATCTCGTATTTTCCTTTTCCAAGTATTTTGGGTCAAACGGTTTTTTGGAAACCAAAATCTCCCGTTTTTTTTCCTTTTTTGGTTGTTAGCAGAAGCTTTAAAGTGTAATAAGGTTCAATTATTCTCGAATAAAACAAATATTTTCTAAATTCCTCCTAGGTCTCTTTGTTCATAAAAAAAATTTTTTTCTCTTCGCCACTTCCACCATCCAACTCTAAACGAGCTCTCGGCCGCGCACCGTGCGTGGCTCCTAAGAAAAACCCGCCGCCAGATGTCAGCGGCAGGCAGAGCGGCCCGCCGCCGAGCTCCAATTGGCCGGTCAAACGCACTTGCCTCTGCGATCCTTTCCCTTTCACTCCCGAAATCTCCTTCCTTCTTTCGCGTTGAACAACAAAAAAAAACGAATGTTCCTTTCGGACAACCTTTTTCTTTTTTATTATAAATTTGAAAATTGTAAATTGGACAACAAACGACGACCCCCAAAAAAATTCTTCCGCCACCAAAGTCCACAATCCCAAGAAACAAAATTATACAGTCCCAAAACACAATGTTCTAAAACACTTTCTTCTCTTCATTTTTCTTCTCTCTTTTTTCTAATATGCCTCAGTCAATGCTCTCTTCAGAGCTACACTCGTCGTCGTCTGAGTCGGTCGTCTCGCCGGGGTGGCTCGTCGCCAACCATGCTCGGTAGAGCTCGGCCAACTCCCGCCGTCGCTTCAACAGTCCGTGGGCCAGGTTTCCCATCATTATTTGGTCTATCTCGCCTCGGCTAGTGTCCCGGTTGGCCCACCGCAGCGCGTTGTAAGCGTTTGCCATGATTTCGAGGACACAATTCTCACAAGAATGCGTGCCCTCCCAACTTGAAGGGAGTTCAGCTTCCGAGACGAAATCTGCCACGCCATACACCCGTCCGTCTCGCAGGTGAGCTGTGCTGTAATTTTATTCCTTGTTTTGGTTAAAATAAAATCCGTTAAACTAAATTGGCTCTGATAATTTGGAATAATGAAAACACAAAATTTTATTTTTAGTTCTGACCGTCAGAAGTATAGAGCAGGTAAAAGCTCTATGAATGAGACAGAGTTGATTTAATATAACTATTTTCCTTGTGCTCACTTTCTCTTTCATCTTTTTCCCCTCCCCATTAATCAACTTCACTTTTTCAACAGGTCTTTTTAATCCTTTAATCCCAGCTTGTCTTTTTTAACTTAAAGAAATAAAACGCAAAGATTTTACCATTGATTCGCCATTTTTATTTAAATTGTTGTATGTATTTAAATTACATAATTTAATATGTACATGACACCCCTTCCCTCCCAAGGGAAAAAGTCGTTGGCAGCCTTGCTGCCAACACTTTTTCTCGGCAAAAACGACCCCTTATTTATTTTTCCTGATACCTTCCTAGTTTTCTCTATTTTAAAAGTTTTTGTTAATTTCTTTTTCAGAATTTTATTTTCCCCCTTTTTTTTCGATATTTTTCATTTTTTCTTCCTATCACTCTCAAAATGTAATTTCAAGATTCCCCAAAAAAAGACTTTTCTTTCGAAAAATATCCATTGGGAACTCCTAAATTCTTCTTAAAACCTTCAGCCCACCAAGAAAATTTTATTTCACCTTTAAAACTTCCCTAATTTCCTTGGATCAAAATTTCTTCAAAATTTTCTCCAAGTTGGAGTTTTCTTGATTCACTTCTTCAAAACTTTTATTCTTTGAATCTTTAATTTTCCCTGATATTTTTCCTTCTATTTCAAAAGTTTTCTTAACTCTTCTTTAAAATTTTATTTTCTTTTTTCCTTGATATTTCTTATTTTTCCTTCCCCTCACTCTCTCCAAAACTTTATTGTCTCTATTTTTAGCGAGGGAGGCTCGGGAATTGACCCTCGCCTCTCAAAGCGTCGAGTTCGTCCGGCCTGAGGCCAAACGAACCTCGCCATAACGACGCGCTCGCTCTTGTAGGAGGTCCGAGATCGCCGTTGTCTTTTTCAGTGATCTCTTCTCGGATTTCCACCCCATCTCTACGCAAACAATTGGGTGTAAAGTACCAAAACTTTATTTTCTTTTTCTTAGTCTAGTCGTCACTCTCACTTTTTGACTTTATTTCGCGTGGTCATGGCTGCTGGAGGTGCGCGCCCGAAGCGAGCGGCCACGCTCTCTTTGAGTTTTATTTTATTTAGTCTACACAGCTTTATTTTTTGAAAAGATGGTCAAGACATGGCCCGGAGCCAGTGACCGAATCCGAGGAATATCCTTCTGACCCCAGAGAGTCGGTTTTTCTCCAAGAAATCAACATAAACGAGGAAAGTGGGAGAACTGCCGGGGGTCGCACTGCCGAGACGTCATTTGGCGGGCGACCTCGAGCCCGAAGCCCAATCCACACCTATGAGAAGGTTAAGGTAAGATTCGCTTCCTCCCATCTCTCTCTTATTTTATTAAAAGAATCTCCCATCTTTTTTTCTTCTTTTTTTTCTTTTTTTTTTCCCAAATTTTCTCGTTTTTTAGTCAAAACGGGCCAAAATGGCACCAGGGACCTGGGTGTTGGTGGTTTTGCTTTTTCTGGCTATTATCTCCAATGGCGTACACATTTGGTTCTTGATACGCGTGGCCGGAGGTAAGAAAAAAAAACACTTCTCCCCCTTTTCTCTTGCCCTACTCCATCGTGAGGGGAGAAAAACCCCCCCGGGTCCCCACTCTATTCTTGTCCGTGTTGAGGGTCAATTTTTTCTCTCTCTTCAGGTGTGATGGGTCAACAACCTCCCAATTGTGTCACCAAAACCGAGCCTTTTACAAGTAACTGCTGGTTTATTGCAAATTTCCAAATTTTCTCTAATTCCGAACTTTGACCTTTCGCCTCCCTCCTTTTCTTCAAAATTTCTCAGTTCAGGGTCGCCAAATCCTAAATGAGAACGTGAAGATGAGACTCCGTCTAATTTAGATTTTTAATTTTATTTTCATTTATTTATTTATTTTTTCTTTTCCTTTTTCCAGGTCTGGCAACCAATGATCGGGTCACATCGACTCCATCCACCCTTGAGGCAAAACATCAACCAGCGGCCACCACTCCCGCCACCATGGCGACCGTAACCGCCCCCGCCTCGTCAGCCGCTGCGGGCTCGGAAGCGTGTCCCAACGTGCCGCCCTTTTTTGCCTCGGTGACCACCGCCACCCCCGATCTCGTAACCAATCGGCAGGAGACACTCGATCTCACAACCAATCGGCAGGAGACACTCGATCTCACAACCAAACGGCAGGAGACACTCGATCTCACAACCAATCGGCAGGAGACACTCGATCTCACAACCAATGGTCAGGTCCCCGAGGACGACGGAGAATATCTCGCATTGACCCCTGCAACCCCAACTCAAGAGGAGCTGGAATTCTTATTTGGTTCTACCTGAGCCATAGAAATTTATCCCCTTTTTATTTATATATAAATGTATTTGTTCTTAGTTCCATCTAAATCCTTAGGGTTTTTCTCTGAATTTTAACCACAAAGTTATTTGTGAAAACTTTTTTTCCTTCAAAAAATTCTCTTTCAAAAGAATGTACTTTTTATTAAGTCTCATAATTTTTTAATTAAAAATCTCTTTTAGGTCTATCTGTGTGTAGGTCTGCTCCTTTTGATTTTAATTTCACAAAAATAAAACTTTCCACCACAAAATCTTGGTTTACTGTCATTCTTGCTCGGGCTTGTTTTTTTGTTTTTTTTCCCCTTTTTTTTTCAACCCAGAGCAAGGCCTGCCTCGCGACGCGCGGCCTCTTAAAATATTTTCCCTCGAGAGGTCAGCAGCGCGCAGCGTGGATTGGCGGCGCTGCCCGCTGTTGAAAGCAGAGCGGCCGCGTTGCGCTCTCGCCTCTCTCCGTGTAATTCTCCTCCCCGTAGATTCTTGTTTCTATTTTCCTATCCTTGATCGAACCCAACACAAAATCTCCCCGAGGAAACAACTGGACGTCATTGGTCAATTATAACGGTTATTTAATCAAAAGAACAAAACTCTCAACGGAACAGACACAATCAAATTTTCCCCCCAAACGAAAATCTTCCGCCACCAAGGCCACAATACCAAAACACAATGTTCAAGTTATTTTCTCCTCTTCTCTTCACTCAGTCTGCCTTCAGTCGCTGCTGTCCTCGGAATTACACTCATCATCGTTACTGTCGGCGGACGCGCCGGGGTAGCTTGCGGCCAGCCACGTCCGATAAATGGCCGCCAGCTCTCGTCGTCGTTTGAGAAGTCCCTTGGCCAGACTGGACATCATTATCCTGTTCATTTCGCCTCGATTAGCGTCTTGGCTAGCCCACCGCAGCGCGTTGTAGGCATTCGACATAATGTCGAGGCGACAGTTCTCGCACGAATACGTGCCCCCCCAACTCGAGGGGAACTCGGCGTCTGATGTGAAGGTGGCCTCAGCATACGTCGGTCCGCTCATCAGGTGAGCCGACACCGAGATCGTCGTCCTTGTCACGGTGACTGAATACGGCATGATAGATTTTTTGAATGATCTGGGCCACTCCAGCTCGGGAGTCTCCCTTTATACCCTCCCGTAAGGAGCGGTCTATGCATTGTTCTTTTCACGTGTCACCCCGGCCTCTGTGATGTATGTCTTCCTATTGTAATTCTCCATCCTTTGTCAGCTCTTGGGATTTTCTCCTGTTGTTTCAGCCGAGGCAGGTGTTTAAAAACCAGTGACTTTGTTCCTTTTTGCCCCTCCCCTTTCTTTGAATTTCTTGACCCCAACCTTAACTGCGACTGGGGTCAGTTTAATTTTACAATTTTGTAAAAATTTTTCTCCCATTTTATCTTAAACCTTCAATTGAATTTTCTGGGTTTTCATCAATTATTCTCAAGCTACATCAAATTTTCTCAAATTCTTTATTTCCTTGAATTCCCCTAAATTTTCGTTTAATTGCATTAGGATTTATCAATTTCAGTAAATCACTAGAATTCGTTGAATTTTTTAATTTTCTAAATTTTCCTTACATAAAACAAAAAAATCTTTTTATAGGGCGTTTATTTAATTATCTAAATTTATCGATTTCGTTTGTTCTCCAAATCTTCTATCAAAATCTACCTTTAATTTCTTAAAATCGACCCAATCACTTTAATCTTCTCGATATTTTATTAGAATTTTGCTAAAATTTCTTTAAATTCCTTGTCTTTTTCGTGTTTTTTAAATATTTTAAACTCTCCCTCGGCGTGATTCGCCATCTATTTTCCCGCCAGATGTCAGCACCCTTCGGCACGGGACACTCGCGTACGGCGCGGACGCTTCCGCTCCGCCATCTTGCTTTTTTGGCGAAGGTGCAAAAAGCGGAAAATCGGACGTTTTATTTACTTTTCCGGACAACTCTTGTTCATCCGAGGCTATTTTAATTTTCGAGTTCCCTGGACCCGTCAATCTATCTCTCGGGTCAAGGAAAACTCCCTCCTTTTGTCTCCTTTTGTCTAAATCGAGTAAATCGAAATTATTTCTTTGTTCGGGTTTTCTGAATTCTCTCCTGAATTTTTTATGTTGTGCAATTTTGTCACTAGATGTCTTTTTTGGCTTCGCTTCGCCATCTTGTTTTTGAGCGATGGCGCGAAAACGGAAAACAGTCGTTTTCCCTGTTTAGTTCGGCCTATCTTCCTCATCCGAAGTTAGTTTTAGTTTTCGAGTCTCCCAGACTCCTTTTCCTAACTCCCTGATAATAAACAAGCCGTCCTTTGTGTCTCAACCGAGCGGAAACTGGTTGAATCAAGTATTCTGCTCGGTCTCAGGTTTTATAAATTCCCCTTTAACTCTAAAACGCTTCGTCTCCCGGACTTCTCCCCCATTCAAATCTCAAATTCTATTTTCTCACCAGGCGGTTCGTGAGCAGACCAGGAGCGAGCGATCGAGAACAATTCAACTTTTTGCCGCGAAATTCTCTTTTTTTGAGAAAATCACGGATAAATGAAAGATAATACAATAAAAAACCCCTCTCCTTTTAATTTCTACTAAAACTTTCACCAAGGAGAGCCGTCATCGCGTCGTCAGGAGCTCAAATCGACCCGTTTTTTCAAGTAAATTTAATTCAATTTGGTCTCTATTCCCTCAGCAAACTCTTGTACTGTTTTTCCCTGCACAATATAACCCAATTCTAAGCAAAACCCCAGCAAAATAAAATTTCAAAAGCAAAAAAAATTGTCTTTCTAAATCATGCAACCAAACAATCAACGCTAGTCTCACTCACTAACTTCTAGGATCCTGCCGGGCTCGCCATTGTGATGTAATTTATTCCTTTTGATTGCATAAAATCTTTTTTACCTTAAAACCAATTTGGCTCTGGTCTAATTATTTTTAGAATAAAAGCACACAAAATTTATTTTGGTGGCAGGCCCCAGAAGTACAGAGCAGGTAAAGTCAAAGAAATGAGACTGCGTTGAATATTATTAAATTTAATATATAATATAAAATAAAAAGTTACAATGTGATACAAATGGGTAAGTGTGTATAATAAATTGCTTACTGGTACCAGTTTTCAGTGTTCTTCTCTTTTCTTCCTTGAGTTGGCTTCTCTTTTCTTCCTTGAGTTGGCTTCTCTTCTCTTCTTGTTCACTTTCACTGTTCTCTTTCCAATTGTTCACTTCTCTGCTCAGCTTACTATCTTCTCACTTGTCTTCTCCTCTGTCCTTTCACTTTCACTCACTAATTCCTTCTTTCCTCTCTTAACTTCTCTCACTTCAAACTCTCAGCTTTCTCAACTTCTTCAATATTTTCTCTACTCAACTCTCACTCTTAAAACTCCTTGATCTGTTCTGTCTGCTCTCTCTCCGCCAACTACCTTCTTTTTCCTAAATTTTACCTCAGTCTCTCTCTTCTAACAAAACCTTTTCTTTGCTCTTTTATTCACTTTTGCCTTTCAAATCCGTGAGAAAGTTAGGAAAACCCAACTT